>PVIY010019827.1:0-45198 GCA_004026745.1 Myrmecophaga tridactyla
CCTTCTTCCAAAAGCATATATATACCCAGCCCTCTCAATAAAACTTTGCAGCTTGATCAGAATATTTGTCTTGCTGTCGTTCTTCGTGTCTCTTGTCCCATACCATTCTTCCCTCACAGGAGTTAGAGCCTGGTTGATTATCCCGTGGGCCGGGACAATTAATTTTTGTTGGAATTGAATAAGCAATAACATACATAAATAATATTTAAGTGTCAATCACAATTAAAACAGATTACTAGATACCATCATAATTAAAGCACAAACGTAAAATTGGAAATATAACCCTTATCAGGGAAAATTTTGACTGATCATTGATAAAACTAGGAAGCAAAAATTAGATGTAAAAATAATAATAAAAATAGTACATCATTTACATTTTGTGTAATATCTTAATTCGTTCATAAAATCGCAACAGAGAAAATACACAGGTTTATGAATATATAAAACCACACAAGACAAGGCATGAACACATCAAAAATTTGAAAAAAGTAAGCTCATGGAAAAGAGAAAATAAAGGTGGAACAATAAAAGAAAATGGTAAAGTGAGAAATAGACATCTACAACATAAGATAATACAGTTACTTGAAGTGAGGTAACAATTTTAAAGTTCCTAGTGGCTGAAAACAAAAGTGAAAATAGGAATATTTTTAAAACAATGTATAAAAATTTAAAACATTGCCTTGGCTCCTGAGAAGCATGGCCTTTGATTGAAATAAAACCTAAAACTAATCCCCATATCTCTATCTCTACAACATTTTTTTTTTAAGACCGTATATGAAGAAATCAGAATCTCGGTCCCCATCCTAGAACTACTCAATTCCAGTCTGCAGCTGGGCAAGATCCGCAAACAGCACGTGTAGTGTGATGCCATTTATATAAAATTACCTACCTGTGCGTGTATACGTAAGACGACAAGACGTGTGGAAGGACGATCACCAAGACGATAGTAATGGTCATGTCGGAGTGATGCCATTTCAGATCATTCATGATAGGCACCCAACTGTGCCCCTACAGCTGCTGATTCGGTATCTGCTGATTCAATTATTCAAGGTTAACTACATGAAGAAAAGAAATTGGAAAATTTCAGAAAATTAAAACAAACAAAAAATTAAAGCGAAACAAACAAACAAACAAACAAAAACCAGTTCATAAGTTTCAAGCTTCCCCCAAGCGAGTACAGGCTGTAACATGATAAAGTCCATTAGCCCAGCATGTGAGTCATCTCCTACGAGAAACTTTCCTCCAGTGGGCCTCTAGTGTTCTCGCTGATCTTATTTGTTGTTTTATTGCGGTGCCTTTATTTTAAAAAGCCCTTATTGTCTGGAATAAAGGCCTCAAAGCCCAGGAGTTGTGCTGGTAGTTCTAGCCTAAGAGAAGCTGTGAAGTGCTTTCCATTCGTGAAAAAGTAAAAATTCTCAATATGATTGAAAAAGAAGGAATATTCTATGTGGAGATTGCCAGGTTGTATAACAAGAACAAATCCTTTCTTGGTCAAGTAATGAAAAATAAAGAGAAAACTGATGCTAGTTTTTCTGCTGCACCTCGAACTGGAATAAGGTATTGGGGTTTGCTTTTACCTGTGGTTTCACCATTCTGGGGTAGACCTGGGAACCTACATCCCACAGATAAGGGCTCCTACTATCTAATTTCCAAATATTGGGGGATTTTCCAACTATGTTTCTGTTAATCATTTTTAGTTTAATTCCACTGTGGTCAGATAATAGACTTTATATAATCTGAATCTTTATAAATTTACTGAGGTTTCTTTCATGGCCCAGAATATGATCTGTCATGGTAAATATTCCATGTGCACCTGAAAAGAAGATGCATTCTGCTATTGTTGGGTAAAGCATTCTCTAATTGCCAATTGGGTCAGGTTGGTTGATAGTATTGTTCAAGTCTTCTACATTATTACTGACTTTTCTCTTTGTATCATCAATTATTGAGAGAGGGGCATTGAAGTCTCAACCATAGTTGTGATTTGTCTATTTCCCCTTGCAGTTATATGAGTTTCTGCTTCATGTATTTTCCATGCAAGAAGCAAAATCTCATATATATATATTTTTTTTTCCAACTGGAAAATATGTACCTAACACTGATAATAGGGAGTGGAATTACAAAGGGTTATCACTTTCTATGTTACATATTTCCATAATGCTTGAATTTCATATCTTTTGTAAACAGAAAAAAGAGAAAAAAATTATGGAATCCACATTTGCTTCTCTAACTCAGCTGACACTATCTTGCTTTAGATCTTTAAACTTCTGCAATAGCCTCACATTTGGTAACCCTGCCTTCGGAGTACCTGATGTACTCTCTATTATACATAGAGAGTATAATAGTTTACTGTCTAATAGAAGAGTATAAAAAGTTCTTTGTACTATCCATACAGCTTATCACTATGTTTGAAACAGTTTAAAATAAAAATTTAAATAAAAACAACAACAAAAACAAGGGCCAAAAAAAAAAAACCCCACCAAAAACAAACAAGGGCAAAAAGAAAATGAGGAGTTAAAAAGAACATCAGGATTTTAAAAGATAGACACTAACTAGACACGTGGCAATGGCTTAGCAGGCTTCACAAAGCTGAACCCTAAACTGGAATGGAGGATGCTAAGAAGAAGCCTAATGTGCATAGCACAAACCCCCAAAAAGGGCTGGTGGCAGCATGCATCTCTAAAAGTAGAAGTAAAGCAAGGGAGGGAAAGTGATAAAACTTACTAATTGGTTGAAAGATCCCGAGATCCCCTTCCCAACTTCATACAGCCACGTTTCTGCCCTCTCTACACTCTACAAAATAATAAAAATCACATATTACACATTTCTATAAAGAACAGAAAAAAAGGAGGATAGTAAAAAAATGAAATAATTCAAGAAAATTTCTCAGAACTGAAAGAGACAAGTTCCCAGACTAGAAGAATCCTTAAGTCTATCTAGTAAAATGAATGGATATGTATATATGTGCACCAAGGCAAATCATTGCAAAACTTTAGAACAGTGGAAATAAGGAGAATCCTGAGAGCTTCCAGAGGAGAAATGAAAAGTGTCACACAAAGGATAGGGAATCAAAATGGCATGAGACTTTCCAGTGGGTGCTCAGACTGAAAGTTAGATGACAATAAAGTGTTGCCTTTTAAAAATTAAGAGAAAATAATTTCCACTTTAAAATTTTATGGTCAAATTAAATTTGAAGGCAAAATGAAGATATTTCCAGATTTTCTAACTATTCTATATCCGTTATACCTTTTCTCAAAAAGCTCCCACCAAATATGCTCCACCAAAATTAGGGAATAGGCCAAGTGTTCTCATTACCTTTTTTTAAAAACAGTTTTACTGAGATATATTTACAAGTCATACAATGCATCCAAAGTGTACAATCAGTGGTTCATAGTATCATCATAGTTGTGCATTCATCACAATCAATTTTAGAACATTTTCATCACTCAAAAAACAAAACAAAACACAAAAGCTCAACACATTCCATATCTCTTACCCCCTGCTATTGTTGAGCCCTAGTATTGGTATGGTACATTTGTTACTGCTGGTGAAAAATATTAAAATATTACTGTTAACTATAGGCTATAGTTTACAACAGGTACATTTCTCCCCATATACACTCTATTATGTTCTGTTCATCTTTTGCTGCAAAAAAAAAAAAGCTCCTATATGTGTATAGGAGAAATCATCCTTTTAACAGGCCATTACAGTAAGTTAAATCACACTTTTAAGTCATAAGAATTTGACGGATATGTGTTTCAAAGCTATCACAGAGTAAAATGACAAAAATTCAGTTCAGTAAAGGCAATCTCATGGTGGTCGACATCAGTATGATCTAAACTTGAAGTTCTCTGATCATCTAGTTTGAGCCGGTACCATATATATATGCATAATGATGAATATATATGTATGTATACATAGTCACATATATGTGAATATACATGTATGTCCTTAAAAAAAAGCTGGTAAGATGATTCCCAGGAATAAGCCTGGCCTTGGCACTGTGGGATCAGTAATGCCATCCTGACCAGAAGGAGGAAAAGAAGTATAACAAAGAAGGTATCAGTTGCTGAGAGAGTTCAAATAGAGTCGAAAAGCTACTCTGGAGGTCACTCTTATGCAATCTTCAGTTAGACATTGCTACCTATCGTAGCTTGCCAAACTCCAACCAAAACCATTCCTGCCAATCCTAAAGAACACCTAGGGCATTACATAAGATTCTACAAAGGTTCCCTGCATTAGGTTAACTTTCCAGTAACCTACAACCTCCAGATGGGTCCTTGGACCAGATAAGTCCTGAAATGCAGAGGGGCCAGCCTCTCTAGAACATCAACTAGTGCCATCCCCCTATACCATATTATTGACAGCCCCTTCCAACATGAAAGAGTTAGAATGGGCATAGCCCAAAAACCCCTAAAGAGTGGGAGAAAGATTGAGTTATACAGAGAAGATAAGGTTTAACAAATGAGTATGATTGCTGAATCATTATATTGATATTCTTTTTAGTCTCCTGTATCTTAGAGCAGCTAGAAATAAAAACCTAAAATTGTGGAATTGTAACCCCTTCCAAACTCTGAAATCTGTTCTATAACTAATTGTTGTGATGTGCTTTGAAATTTATTGTCTTTTGTAAATATGTTAATTTTCACAAAAAAGAAAAAAAATAGTCGATTGTGATGATAAATACCCTGCTGTATGATTTTATTGTACATACACTGATTGTACACATAGAATGATTACATGGTGTATGAATATATAATATATATCAATAAAAAATTAAAAATAAATTTTAAAAAATATCCTTAGCTGCATTAAAACTATATATATGTATATATAAATATATACATATATGTATGCATTTTTTTAAGTACTGGAAATAGTATAAAGTATTGCATACCATGTATATGCATACCTAGCATTGCATAAAGTATTGCACTGACCAAAGTATACATAAAATTTTAGCGATTATTTACTATAGAAAAGATTGAAATGGTGATTACAAGTTCTCTCTTGCCCGAAATGGGTGACAGCTCAGATCTCAGCTCAAAATGCCTTCAGTCTACCTTGTGTATATATGATTTCAGAGTTATCAGAGGCAGAATTTATATGCCCAGTTTGAGGTTCCCAATCTCTGGCTTTTTCCTTCCTGGATTCCCCTTTCATTAATTTGTAGCCCTGATTGCTCTGGCTCCTTCTCTTAGTTCCTCCATTTCAGAAAGATAGTAGGCTTTCTATTGGAGTTTTCTCGCTGTTATTTTCAGCATAGTTGCCCTCAAGACCAAAGTCTCAAAAAAAAAAAAAAAACATAGGAAACAACTCATCCAGGGTCAGCGTCTTCTAAAATCTGCCTATTTGTTTTCTTTCTCTAGGATCATCTGATAATTTCCTACCCACCTTGCCTTTTAATTTTTATTTTATATTTTCTCATTCTGGGAGTGGAACTAAATTTTCTTTTTAAATTTGATGACGTCAAAAAAGCTGTTTTAATGAGTTAGTGACTTTTGTGGCCTAGCTATAAAATTGCTGCCTCTCCCTCATTCATGAAAATATTTTCTTATGCTTTATTCTGGACACTTTATAGTTTGAATATTAATATTTAGATCTATGATCCTTTTTGTGTTAATATGTATGTATTGTGTGAAATAGAATCATATTTTATTTTCCCAATACCAATGTACAGTTCTTCCAGCACCATTTGAAGAAAGGACCTTCCTTCTCCAATCACGTTACACTGGTGTCTTCATAAAAAATAGACCATTTTATGTTGCTCTATTTCTATACTCTTTATACTCTTCTATTGACTCTAATTTATATTTTCAAGTGAGTATCATACTATCTATTTTGAAATTAGTAAAAGTTTGAAATCTAAAAATCTACCCCATTTTTTTCTTGTTTTACAAGATTACCTGAGTTATTCTATTTATATTAGATTTCCACATACGTCTAATAATCAGCTTATGGATTTTGAATGCACTTGTGTTGGAACTTCAGATTGTTTGGGGACAAAACTGATATCTTGATAATATTCAGTGTTCCAATATGTGTACATGGTATGTTTCTCAATTTTTAAAGATTTTCTTTACTACCTGCCAGCAAAGTTTTATTTGTTTCAGTTTATAAAATTACAGTCTTTCTGAAATTTATTCCAAAATGTTGATAGCTACTCTAAATGGACTCGTTCCAATGTCATCTTCCAATTGCTTATGCGAGTATATGGAATTACAATTAATTGTTTTTTTTAATCTCTTATCCCAAGAGATTGAGACATTCACTTATTATTTCTAGCAGTTCATTTATATATTACTTTGGATATTATATGTATATTATTATACCACATGAAAAAGAGAGTTTACTCTTTTCCAATATTTCAATATTTATCTTTTATTCTTTTTTCTTGCCTTATTACACTAGCTGATCCTTAAATAAAATATTGAATAGAAGGAATGAATATAGATTTTTGTATCATGCTCCCTATCTTAGGGAGAAAACATTTGTCAATTGACCATTGAATTAACTTGCATATACACTTAGTCATATTGAAGAATTTTCCTTTTATTGTTCTTTTGATAATAGTTATATCAATACTATATTTGATGCATTATAAACTATTTTATATAATATTAGATACTAAATATATATCATATACAACACATTATATATTCTCTTCTATACAAAGATATAAATTTTAATTACATTTACCTATATAAAACATTTAAACATTTAAAACAATGCCACATTTACAAAATAAGCATATAAAAATATCAAACAAAAAGACAAAAGGAAAAAAGATATGAACAAATGTTTCACAAAACTATTCCAATATCAATAGATAGATGAAAAGCTGCTCAACCTCACAAGCTATTAGTACCTTTTACACTCAGGAGATCAGAAAAAAGGAATTTGAGTAAAATATCTGCTACTGTCTGAGATGGAGATGCAGGAAAAAAGGATGTGGTGGATTTCTGCATTTTTATTGCCTCCTTTTTTCAGAAAACTGCAGCAAAATGTATGAAAATTTAAACTACACTTAACCCAAGACCCAGTAAACCAGGTGGTATAGAAATCTGTACAACAGAAATAAAAGCAATCACTTTAGGATGTATGTGCGTGTTTATTTATTGAAACCTTGCTTCCCAACAAAAGAGGAAAAACAGAAGAAAAGGAAAAAAAAGGGTGTTCATCAGTTAATTGATTGAACAAAATAGGATTGAATGAGCTGGGGTATATTTATTCTGTGGAGAATTAGTTCTATACTATTTATCTTAGAGATATTAACTTGTTAATAAAAATGAAGTCTACAAAATTTTACATCATATGCCCTTTTTAAAATTTTCAGTAACAAACCCCACATTTACATCATCTACTGCTTCAATTTTAGAACAACTACATCTCACATGAATTACCATCTCTTAACTATTTCTCTCTCCAATATTCCGCACCTGGATTACAAGTCAGTATTCTGTACCTGAATTTCTAGTCTCTCCTTAGTTGTTTATCCTTTCATCTTGTGCCCCTAGGCACCCTGCATATTCTGGTAGCTGGGTGTTTTAGACATGCTTTCCTTCACATGTAACCCATTCCCCCTTCCTCTTTCTTGCTCTAAAACCTATTCATTTTTCTTAGCATAGATAACATATATTCTGAAATCTCTCTTAATATTGCAAAGTCATGCAATATTACTCTGCCCAGATTCCACTGCTTTCTTTATTTCTTTTATCATATTGTGTCATTATTGCTTATTTTTTTACTCCCTCAAGTAGTAAGTTCAAGAATCCTGTTTGACTATAATTTCAATCTCCAGAAATCAGATGATTGGTTAGTTTGTAAATCCAGACAACTTTCTAAAAGTTGTTAGAAAAAGAAAAAATATTGAACCCAGAATAAATAAAGAGTAAAATAAACACAACAAAACCTCTGTCCTTCTCATTCTTAAGTTAATCAGATGATGGGTTTCTCAAAATATTTCAAAGTACTTAAAAAGTATTAGAGAATGATACCTATAAATTTTAGAAATTTAAAAAAGCTGGCTAGTATTTATGAAATGTTTAAAAATAATTGATTTTTTTTTAAAGGAGCAGTTGCTGAGAATGAAATGAAACTTGATTATATTCCAAAACTATTGTAAAAGGTGAGTTTGGTAACTATAATTTAGAATTAGGTCAATACCAGGTCTTTGTATAGTTGTCATTGAAATGAATTGAAAAATGAACTTTCGCAATTCTTCACTTGGGACTTGTTTTATAATGTATCTCCAGATTATTATCAGACTGTATTGCCTTAATGGCTTAATTGTGAATACCATCATTCATCATTTACAGTTTCATGAGTTGCAACATGAGAGAAATCAATGTGCATGAAAGAAGAGGATCATTAAAAATGCAATGATCACAGGCAATAAAAAATAAGGTGATAGATTACTTTGCTCCTACCTAGTCTAATCCTAGAACTAAAAATAAGCATATTAGTAAACAGTCATTTCCTCTGCATTTTTTTCCAAGTAAAATGCATTATTTTAGATAGATTCAGGTTTATCCTTGGAGATCTGAATGAACTGATTAACTACCCATCTCTCACATCATTGCTCTTTTCTCTGCTTTGCATCTGCCGCTTTGAACTTGTTAGTTCATTTGCAATACCCTTAAATACGATTGTGGATACAGAGTCTTAGAACCTGAAGAAATTAATAGGATACTTGAGGAATTAGCTTAGGCAGTTCATATGTAGGAATTTAATGTGAATAGGAATATTAGTTTGCCTATGGATTTTTCCTGACAAGGAGCCTCCAAGAGAACAGAAATGGTAATAAGTTCTGTTCACCACTGTATTCCCAGTGCCAACCACTGAATGTGGCACTCAGAAAACCTCAACAGATATGTGTTGAATTACTTAGTTTTGAGAGTTACCACTGCAGGGAAAAAAGGTGAATCAGTCACAGCTAGGGAAGCCATCAGTGGGATGTCTTCTGATATCTATCAAAAAGAATGCATTAAGCTCTTTTCCAATACGTCAGCTCTATGAACATTTTTGGTATGTAGATAATAAACACAGTCCTTGTATTATAGGAAAAGACTACCTTATTTTTGGGTCAAAAGAAAATCAAAAGAATATTTTGAGGCATTTCCTCTTTGAAAGCAGCTGGTTTCAGTGTTGCAGCAAACCCAATTACGGTACAAGCTGATGTGAACGGTGTGCCGATCTATTCCGCCTTGCCAGATTTGTAGCATTTCCTCACAGCATGTTTAATGAGGGGTTCAAGATAATGTGGAAGATAAGGCATTTTGTTACCATCAACTGGTCCTTACATTTAAAGGTGATTTTTCTTCAAAATGTATTGCAGCATATTTCTTGGCTGCAGGTGAAAATGTCAATAGATTTTCTAACTCTGCTTGGATATAAATGACAATCACAATGGAAACAAAAACAAGATATTTTCTGTCTCATAATATGATAAAACATAGTCTGATATTTTTCAGATATGAAATCATATTTTGAGAATTACATATCCCAATAAAAATCTTAATATAGAGATGCCAAATTTTAAAATATCTGCATCACAAAAAACAGAGCACAATTTGAACTTTCTGTCCATTTTCTCTCTTCTTCATTTCTTAAAGTGAATTGCTTTAAGATCTATCCCATTTGGTATTGCATATCACAGGAGTCAGAATAGTCCCAGAAGCAGCCAGACCACACAGCTCAGTTTGTAGATCGCACATAGGCATGAATTGATAACAAAATAATCACCAAAAATTTCATACTATAACTTTAGCAAAATGACATTCAAAAGTAAAAAGATATTTTATATTAATCTATGCTATGAAATCCACATTAATTTAAGACTTTATGTTTCACAATTTCTTTTTCCAATAGCACATTCAAGAAGCATTGTTGATTTACTGTTGTAGTCTTTCTTTGCTCAGGGCCCCAGTTCTGGGGCCGGTCCTAGGTGAGCATCCCAGCTATGAGGGTCCTAGGAGACAAGAACCTTGCCTTTCCCACATCTTCCCGTCAAGGTTCATACAAGGACAATGTCTCCAAATGCAGGGAGAGAAAAAAAGTTTATTGCAATTGTGCATCAGCAGAAAATGCCCATTTTTGGACTCTTACAGATGTAAATTCAAATACTAACTCTTATGCATTTGTAGAATTACTTTGGAAATTTTAACTTACTGTATGGGCCTCAGAGTCAAAAGCATTAAAATGAAAATCATAATACTGACCTTGTGAATATCAAATAAGATATTATGGAAATAGCTTCGTATGATGTATGACAAATATTAACTGTCACTAATTTTTCCAACAAATATTTGAGTGCCTAATCCGTCCTAGCCAGTGTTCTAATCACTAATGATGTAAAAGGGGAAAAGGAAATTCTTCCCTCAAAGAACTGAGCTCAAACCCTAGTTCTATTATGAATTAACTGTAAGACTTTGGGCAAAGTATTTCTCTGACCACTGATCTAGAATATTTCTCCAGTTTTCTCTGTCATTTTACCCTTTCATTTTTTCTATCACATATTATTACTAATATTTATTCATAAACTTTGCAGAAATAAGGCCACTGACAGACTATTTTATTACTGCATATCCAGTACCCAGAAAAGTGAGTGGGACATGGTACTCACTCAATAAATAGTTTTAAAATAATCAATAAATCTAGCTTAGCTACACTTCAATTTCATCACCTTTAAATGCAAATCAAAATAACACATCTGGGTAAGTTTGTTGAGAAGATTAAAGAGAAATAAAAAATAATAGGCTTAGAATGGTATCTCAAATACTATAATTACTTCATTAAATAGTTCTTCTTTTAAGTTTTCTTGTACAACTATTTTTCCCTCGAATGTTTGGTCATTGGTCTCAGTCAATTATTGCTTCCCAGAGGAAATAAGCTGTTAACTGTTCAGATGAGAAATGTGAAATCACCAAATAAAATAGGTTAATAATTTATTACTAAAATTTCCTAGACAAACTTTTACTACATCAGTGCTAGGTATCAGTCAATAGCCTACCGCAACTGCTTCTATCATCTTGCAGATCAGTGTCTCACATGCGAACTTCTTCCTGCTCTCTAGTGCCCTAGCCATGTACTGTTAACAAGTGGGTATATCCATTTGGTTTCCCCGCCATCACTAAAATGTAGCTAATGATTTCAGGCTCAAAACTGTTTCCAATCATTCTCTCTGTCAAATCAGATTGAAGTCCCTCAATCACCCTCAAAGTTCTCTGCCTCCTTTATCTCCTTTTCTTAAAATTCACAAGTCTTTACTTGAAAATGTCTTCCATTCTATATCCATCAGGTGCCAGGCTTCTACATCTACATGACTGGGTATTATATTCACTTCCTAACTATCTTAAGCTTCTCTTTCTCTTTTCTAATTCAGCTGAAAAGTTTCCACCAGGTTATTTTAATATAGCACCATATTTGCCATTTTCTCTCCGCTATCAAATCCCTTCAGAACCTCACCATGGCTTTTTGAATATAGATTAAACACTTTGCAGTGCTGACTTCATGGGCGTGTGAACCATGCGGTCACGGGGCTCTGCACTTAGAAGGATTCCTCAATTGGTTTAATCATGTGCTGTTGCCCTCTTGAAATTCTTAATATATTTTTTAAGAGTCCCACATTTTCATTTGGCACTGGACCCAGAAAATTATATAGCCAAACCTGAATGCTCAGCCTGACATCCAGCCATAATAGCAATCTTTTCAAATTCATCACCCACTAATTGACTTCTTAAATTTCTAAATTAATTACTGTCTCTGCACGTACTGTCCCCTTATCTTTGAGAACATTTGTTTTTCATTCAGTTGCAATGTTTGCATCATGCTTCATCTCCTAGTTATGAAGATGTGCTTTTTCATGAAGTTGATCTGACCACTCAGATACAGCATTAGACAGTTAACTAATTTTGCTGGTTTTTTTGCTTTAATTTGCTTTCAATTTTGTTATTTTATCTAGTTTAATAGTTTTTACAAACAGGAATCACTATTTGTTAGATATTTTATGGCCACACTCTATTTATTATAGCACTTATCACAGAATTGCTGTTCAATAGTTATTTTGCCATAGAAGTAAAATTGCTGAGTTGTCCTAATTTGTTTATAACATTCAAATATAAACTAAATGGAAATTGCCTGAGATACTCTACATTAAAATTTTATTTCTCAGAGAGAAGGAAAAGGGAAACACATTTCTAAGGGCCATAACAACGTAAGGGAAATATTTATATATTTATTTCAAAATTTAGTTCAAAATCATTTGTTTAACTCAAGTCTTTTCAGCACAGCTCTTGGAATGTTATCTTTTTTTGTCATTGAGTCCCTAAGTTATCCAATTTTAACTCATTATTAACCACCAAAAACTATGATTACTCATGACATTCTTTCTCTTTCTAACCCTTTCAAGGTCCCTTCATTGCTTCTGATGACCAGCAGATCTGTTCCATGTCTCAGAGGTAGATCTCTAGTTTAAATCATGAATGCTCCTCTGGCTATACTGAGATCACTGCTCCTGGCTATTGCTTTTGCCCATTTGTCTCTTCATAATGTTGTTCACAGTGATGTGGAACTCTTTGTCTCTAACTGGAACCATGCTAAAGAAGGTTACACTTTTCCATCTGCTCTCGTCACCTCTTTTTAAAGGTCTTCCACTTTTAAACCCACATGAAGTCATCTATTGCTTCTACTCTGTATTCTCCACAAAACCTCCTGGATGGATTCTCTAGATATATAATGAACCACTAGAAAAGTTAGCAAAAATGCAAATCCCACCCAGATGTTTCTAGTATAGATACTCCACAGTCTATGCAAACAAATCAGAAGACAAACAGCAACAACTTAATATTACTGCACTGGTTAATTGAACTGCATGACATCCATCATACCACAACTTATCTTTACCTAACCCAACAGATCCAGGATCACTTCAGATCATGTTGTAACATTTACTCCCATTCAAGTAAGGAAGGTGCATGAGTTTCTTTAGATTTTAAGAAAGCACAGTGTTTAAAGTAAATAAATGAAGAAAATATAAAGCCATGCCTTTTAAATAGTAGCGATTTTGAGATTAAAACATTTAAAGCAAATATATGCTTATGACTTTAAATAGGACTGGCATTGATTAAAATATAAAGTTTCTTGGCTTTTGCATTGATCATGCGTCTTTGAACAGTCTAAAAGAAAAATACAAATAACAACTCTGAAGAATTTTTATGGCACATTGAGAAGTAGGAAATCTCTTTCTCCTAATACGGTGTTGTAAGTTACCCACTATTAATAGGTTTATTTGAAAAGAAGTTCAATTGTGGTAGTCTTTAACAAGCTAAGGAGGTAGAGTATATGGTATTTTACTTAATATTGACATAGTTAGCAACTAAAAATGAAGTTTCGTTTTTGAAAATGCATTTGTTAGATCAAAGAACATGCAGCTGCAAGAAATATAATCAGAATATGATAAAGAGTTATTGATATCAGTTGAAATTTTGTTCTCATTTTTCACTATAAATGAGTAGACGTTTATGCCCTATATTCCTCATATTGCAACCCTAATGTTACAACTTTTAGAAAAGCCAATTTTTTTTGCCTACAAAAGTTATTAAATAGCCAAACCTAGTTTTTTGTTAATTAACAACAGAAATTTTTTTCCTAAGCAACACTGTTCAAATATATAGGCACGTTTATTTTCAAATATATTTTAAAATACAAGGGGGTGCAAGGGTAGTTCAGTGGTAGAACTCTCGCCTGCATGTGGGAGAATCAGTTCAATTCCTGGTCCATGCACTTCTCAAACAAACAAACAAACAAAAACAAATAAATCAGCAAATGGTACTGAAGTAATGGGATACTCACATGGAAAAATAATGAAATGCAATCCTGCCCTACAGCATTCAAAACAAAATAAAAGAAAATACTAAACAAGCATTCCATACATAGCAAAAGGAAAATATGCCCTCTGCCAATTAATATGCATTTTAGGATGACAAGATTTCTCTAGATTCAGCTTGCTTCAGAGAGCTAACCCATATATGGTACATAAACTAAAGCCACAAATTTATATAGGACAGAATTTTAACTAGAATTTCTAGATCAAAATTAGATAATCGCTGAGGAGTTCATTAGACACATTTTCATATTATTTTTATAATCTCAGACCTACATCTACTCAGGTCTATATGGGTTATTCATTCATCCATTCAATTGTTCCCACCTGCATATATCAGCACTGTTTTTGATGCTGGACAAAAATGTCAAATACGGTAGACAAAGTCCCTGTCCTCCACATGCTTGCATTCTAGTGAGGAAAACGCGAAAACAAATGTAATACAATATCAGGCCTTAGTGAAAAAATACCATGAATAAAAATAAAGAAAAGCTGCATCAGTTAGGTTAGGTGCTGAATTTCAAAAGAATAATCTTAATTACATATAAAAATATGCAAGATACATTTTCATTTTTTACAAGTCCATTTGAAACAGTTGCAGTCAGAGTAGACCACTTTATTTAGTAATAGTGAAAATAATTCAACCTGTTACAAATGAACAGAAGGGAAATATAAAAGCAATTTTAGTGTAATAAACATACCATTTCTAATTGTATTATGATCTTTACATTCATTATCAGATGGACAGACATTTTTCAGAAATTATACCATTATTTTTATTAAAAGGCTAAGCTAATTCTCTCACAGAATTAGAAAATAGTTCTGATGTATATCAAATTTCACTTGATAAATACCTGGTTGTTAGTACCCCAAGGTATGTCTATGTTTCAGGGGGAAATAATTGTACATGAAATGAGCATAGCCAGTTCTAAGAAAAATGACTAACCCATAAAGATTATTTTAGAGGGCCATTTCGTTATTTAGTCGGCTAGTGACTGCACAGAAGTTAATGGTAGAGAACAATGCAGTGAAATAAAAAGTTAATACACTAAAGTTTTCATTAACTTTTTTTATACTTTGCTTTCAGTAGTCTCTGGATAAACATGCTCTACTCTCGCAGATTTTTTTCAAATCTTTGATGATTTAAGCCATCTAATAATTTATGACCAGGGACAGTTCTTTACTAGACTTTATCTGATAGAATTTTGCAGAGACTCAGGTTATAAACTGCATATCTTGAAATGAAGCTGCCCTCTAACTTTTCTTTCTTTTTGAACTTATAAATGGATTAAAAGACATTCCCCAACTCTCACTGTGCATACCCTAAGATGTTATTTCTAGACAATCAAAATGAAGTAGCAAAGTCATGCCAAATATTATTCCACTTAATTCATGAAGGAAATTATTAGAAGAATGATTATTTATTATATTAAGGTAACATAATAAAAGCCCATGCAAAATATTTTTGTTTGATAGGGCAAACATGGTTTATAAATACTTAAATAAATATGACAGATGATTAAATGATAAAACCTTTTTACAAACCAACGAAAACAATGTTCTTGTGATGTGTAAGTATATACACACAGATACATATGTGTATATATATAAACCTATTTACATATGTGTGCATGTATAAACCTATTAATATGGAGAGAGAAAAGAGTTTTGATTGTTAACAGTGGTTCCTTCTGTTTAAGAGATTATGATTAATTTTTTGGGTTAATCAAATGGCTTAAATTTTATGCAAACATTTTAGGGAGGTGGATGGATTCCACTTAATAAAATAATGAATAATAACTTGTAATGATTGTGAAAAGAATATTAACATTATATTACTTGGATCATTTTACAAAATAATTTTCCAAGAAGTTAACTTGGTAGAATAGCAACAGAAACTATTGCCTTTACATCATTCAAATGATCAGATTATGAACCTGAACAAACTACTGTCTTACATCATTCAAATTATCAGATTATAGTTCAAACTACTGTTGGACATCACTCATGTTATCAGATTATGGACCTGAACAAAGCCAAATGTAAATTTTAAGCAAATTTTAAGCATAGACTAGTTCCCATTATATTCACCTTCTAAAGAAACACACACAAGTAAAATAAAGTGCTTATTAGAAGTTTCTTTTAAAACTTACAGTTTTCTATAGGGAAAAAATAAATAAATCAGTCACCAAATGAGAATATTAAAAAATTTATATTCAAAATTCTTCCTCCTTCTTATGCAAATTTTTCCTACTATACTCCCCCTCTTTCCCGCTCTTTCCCCCTCTTTCATAAATATTGCTTATAATTTTTTATTCTACTGCTCACCTATAGACTTTCTTGGTAATTCAACAAATAGAATACACACTTCTTCCTGAAACGTACTTGCTTTATTTTATAGTCTATATATACTTATAACATATTCATAGAAATATAATTCACATATCATATATTCACACCTTTGAATATAAAATTTGATGATTTTAGCATATTAATAGGAGTGCACAGTCATCACTATTATCTAATTTTAGAGCATTTTTATCACTCCAAAAATAATCCCCATAACCCTTACCCATTAGCCATGTCTTCATCTCCATGTCCCCAATACCCTTAGCCCTAGGCAATATCTATCATATTTTTATGGATTTCCCTATTCTAGATAGTTCATAAAATAGAATCGGATAATATGTGATAGTTTGAGAATGATATTTCATTTAATATAAATTTTCAAGCTATCTATCATATTTTTATGGATTTCCCTATTCTAGATAGTTCATAAAATAGAATCGGATAATATGTGATAGTTTGAGAATGATATTTCATTTAATATAAATTTTCAAGCTTCATCTATGTTGCAGTATACTTCAATATTTCATATCTTTTTATTGCCAAATAATTTCCCATCAATGTACAAATTTCCACGCAGATATGGGTTTTCATTTCTCTCAGGTATATCCCTAGGAGTAGAATTGATGGGTCAAATGGTAACTCTATTTTTCACATTTTGAGGAGTTGCCAAAGTTATCAAAAGTAGCTGTACAATTTTACTATCCCACTAGCAAGTTATGAGCATTCCAATGTCAATAATAACAGTTATGTCTCCTTTTGATTTTAGCTATTCTAGGGAATATAGAGAGGTATCCTGACATGGTTTTGGTTTGCATTTCCCTAATTGCTAATGATATTGAGGCTGTTTTCATGTGCTTATTCATCATTGTGTATCTTCTTTGTGGAAATGACATTTCAAATACTTTGCCCATTTTTAAACTGGGCTGTTATTTAAATGAGTTGTAAGACTTCTTTGCATATTTTGCATATGATTTCCTTATCAGATGAATGAACTGCAAATATTTTCTCCTATTCTGTTATTTGTCTTCATATGTTCTTGATGGTATCCTTAAAGCATAAAAAGGTATTCGTTTGGTTGAATTACAGTTTGCTATTTTTTTCTCAATCGCCTGTGCTTTCGGTATCTTACCTAAGAAGTCTGCCACTATCTAATGACCCAATATCAAAACAATTTGTTCCTGAGATTTCTTCAAAGATGTTTTTAGTTTTAGGTCTTACATTAGTATTACATCTATCTTAAGTTTAATATTTGTTACGGAGTGTGGTAGGGATGTAACATCGTTATTTTGTGGGTGGATATCCAGTAGTCCCAGTAACGTGTTAAAAAGTCTATTCTTTCTCCATTTAACTCTATTCCATTGATCAGCATTACCATCTTAGACCAGTACTACATTGTTTTTGTTACTTTAGCATTGTAGTAAATTCAAAACCAAGAAATGTGAGTCCTCTAACTTTGTTCTTTCTCTAGACTGTTTGGTTATTCTGAGTCCCTTGAATTAGCGTACAAAGTTTAAGATCAGCGTGTTACTGTAAGCAAAAAAAGTGTAGATAAATTTTTCATAAGAATTTAATTTAATCTGTTGATTAATCTGAGGAGAATTGCCATTATAATATTAAATCTTCCAGTTCATGAACATGGGACATTTTTCCATTTACTTAGGTCCTCATTAATTTTTTTAACAATGTTTTTTAGTTTTCAGTGTACAAATTTACATTACTTTTGTTAAATTCATTCATTCCTAAGCATTTTATTCTTTTTCATGCTATTGTAAATGGAATTGTTCCCTTACTTTGGTTTTCAAATTATTATCTGCTAAGGTGTAGAAATACAATTAATTTTTGCATATCACTCTTGCATCCTGCAAACTTGCCAAACCTGTGTTTTAGTCCTAGTAGCTGTGTGTATATCTTACTATTTTCTATTTATTAGATCATTTATTTGTGAATAGAAATAGTTTTATTTTTTCTTTTCAATCGAGATGCTGTATTCATTTTTCTTGCCTAATTGCTGGAAGCAGTGACAGAGACATAGGTTTCTTGTTCTCAATCTTAGTGGGAAGCATATCACCTTTCACCATGGAGTGTGATGCTAGCTGTGAGTTTTTGGTAGATGTCATTTATCAGATTGAGGAGGTTTTCTTTCATTCCTAGTATGCTGAATATTTTTATCATTAAAAGTTGTTAGACTTGGTGAAATGCTTTTTCTGGGTCAGTTTAGATGACATGGGGTTTTGTCCTTTATTCAAAAATAAGGTGTATTACTTTTCAAATGATACATCAATTTGGTATTCTGGTGAAAATCTTGGTGTATAATCTTTTTTTATATATTGCTTGTGCTGGTTTGAAACTGTTATGTACCTCAGAACAATTCCATGTTCTTTGAATCCACTCTTCAGGATGCAAGCCTGTTCTGGGTGGGATCTTTTGACTGGGTTGCTTTCATGGAGATATGACCCACCCAATTCAAAGTAGGTCTTAAGCCTTCATTTTATGAGAGGACACAGAGACACTCCCAGAGACATTCTGGGAAGAACTCAGAGCTGAGTGCATTTTAGAGAGAGAAAAAAACCTTAGTAGAAATTAGAAGGACCCATAGGAGCTAAGAGAGGCATATTGAAACCAGAAGCCAGGAGAGAAATATCAGCAGACATCGCCATGTGCCTTCCCATGTGACAAAGGAAGCCCGGGATGCCATTGCTCCTTCTTCAGAGAAGTATCATCCTGTTGATGTCTTAATTGGGTCATTTTCATGGGCTTTCACAGAACTGTACATTTGTAAACTAATAAATCCCCATCATGAAAACTAAATCGTATCTCATCTATTGCATTCTGGCACTTTTACCAAGCCAAAATATTGCTGAATTTGTTTGATCAAAATATTGATGAGGATTTTGGCATCTATATTGATAAGGGATAATAGTTTGTCATGTTTTTTTCTTCTAATATTTTTGTCTGGTTTTGATTTCAGTCTAATATTGGCCTCATAGAATGAATTTGGATGTATCTCTCTTCAAATTTTTGGAAGTGTGTGTAAAGGATTAATATTAATTCTTCTTTCTAAGCAGAAGCTTTGTTTTTGTTTTTATTATATTGTATTTGGCAAAGATGTTGTTAATATCAAAGTTACAAGCAAATAAGGATGGGAAAATAAGTTCCATATAGAGATGCTCATAGGAGATGTGGAAGAAATCTCTGGAAATTGGCACCAGCTGATACAGCTACAAGAAAACAAATAACAGCTTTGATAAAATTGTCTAATTTTACAGATCCAGGTGTAGCTAACTGATCAGATTCATCACTGCCTTTGATGCCTCAATGACCAGGACTGAATATCCATTCTTAGGAAGCTTGATCAATCTTCTCAGCATCTTTTCTGTTGACAAATCTTGACCAGGGGTTGTTTTCTATCCATTTTTTTTTTCCAATTATCATTCTATTATGTCATTGCCTTGATTACAATCCATTCCAGGGATGAGTTTATCTATATTTTGACACATTGCTTATTTAGGAGCAATGTGAATAAGTAATTCACATTCTGCTCTTGGTTTGTCTGCCTTCCAGAAACCCTCTGCCTTACATTTAGAGGATTGCCAGGTCCCCATTAAATTCCAAATCCTGTTTGTGCACCACTTCTTCTATAATTTTTATAGCTACCAGCTACATGAATAGTGTGTTCTGCCAGAATTTTGTCTGCATTGTTCCCAGGAGTTCATACTGGCCTTTTCCAATAGGATCACTCAGTGTTATCCCAAGAGTCCAGTTAGGGGAGGGAGGCAGTGTTTATAGTCCCCCAGGATTAATTCTTTTTTAAAACCTTGGTAGAATTTTCCATGATGCCACATGGGCCTGGACTTTTTGGTGTGAGAAGTTATAAAAATACAAAAAAAAAATATGTTTTTACTTGTTATAGACTGTATTAGTTTACAAACTGCCAGAATGTGATATACCAGAACTGGAATGGCTTTTATCAAGGGAAATTTAATAAGGTACAAGTTTACAGTTCTGAGGGAATGGAAGTGCCCAAATTAAACCAACAACAAGAGGTAAACTTCACTCAAGAAAGGCCGATGGGTCTAGAACACCTCTGTCAGCTGGGAAGTCATGTGGCTGGCATCTGCTGGTCCCTCACTCTTGGCCCCTGTTGCTTTCAGCTTCTGTCCCTGTGGGGATTCCTCACTTTGCTTCTCCAGGGCTGGCTTTCATCTCTTGGCTTCCCTTGGTTATCTCCAGGTTCTGGCTCACTTAACAACTCATGGCAACGTCTGCTGGGCTCCAAGCATCACCAAACTTCCATGTCTCTGCTCTGTGAAGCAACTGTTCTCCAAATGTCTACATCTGCTCCCTCTGTGAGATCTGAGGTTTCTGTCATTTCTGGCCCTCTTCAAAATGTTTCCTCTTTTAAAGGATTCCAGTAAGTTAATCAAGACCCACCTGGAATGGGAGATAGATATCTCCATCTAGTCAAAGACACACCCACAATTAGGTATGCCACATATCCATGGAGATAATCTAATCAAAAGATTCCAATCCACAGTATTGAATCAGGATTAAATGAAACAGCTACTCCCACAAGATTAGATCAGGATTAGAATATGGTTTTTCGGTGGAACATAATAGATTCAAACCAGCACAAAGATAGATCTATTCAGATTTTCTAATTTTTCTTGAGTCAACTGGGATAGTTACTCTCCTTGTTGCTATTACTGTCATACAAATTACATCTTCACGTATTATAAGTCCATTAATATGGCTTTATAATTATTGCTTTATGCAGTCTCTTCTAAGTCATGCATAAGGAAAATCATGTTTAGATGGAAAATACATAAACACATTCTCCTTAATTTTTGAAGGACACTTCTGCTGGATCTAGAAATCTTTCCTTACAGTTTTTCTTTCAAAATTCTGAATGCACCATCGTATTGCCTACTGGCCTCCATGGCTGTGTTGAAGATACGAAGCAATATTATGGCTGAAAACTGCCAAATTTAATTTAAAATATCACTATACATATCCAAGAAAATCAATGAACTCCAAAGAAATCCATATCAGAACATATCATAACAAA
This sequence comes from Myrmecophaga tridactyla, assembly GCA_004026745.1. Taxonomy (NCBI): domain Eukaryota; kingdom Metazoa; phylum Chordata; class Mammalia; order Pilosa; family Myrmecophagidae; genus Myrmecophaga; species Myrmecophaga tridactyla. The sequence goes on from PVIY010019827.1 coordinate 21,294, forward strand.
ACTGTCTAAAGCCAAAGAAAAAGAATCTTGAAAGTAGCAAGAGAGAAGTAATCATGAACAAAGGATCTGCACAGAACCACAGAACCCTTGTACATGATTACTTTTCTCTTGCTACTTTCAAGTCCTTGAGTTTATCGATGAACTCCAAGTAAGATGAACTCAAATAAATCTATATCAGAACATATCATAATAAAATTGTCCAAAGCCAAAGCCAAGGAAAAGAACCTTGAAAGTAGCAAGAGAGAAGTAATCAGGAACAAAGGATCTGCACAGAACCACAGAGCCTTCGTACATGATTACTTCTCTCTTGCTACTTTCAAGTCCTTGAGTTTAGTCTGTTTTATTATGATGTGTCCTGATATGGATTTCTTTGAGTCATCCTACTACCTCGTGGCTACTAGGCTATCAGTTTTCACTGTGATTTTAGGGCTGCTCATTTTCCAAGGCTTCTACCAACCTGGGGAAGGGGATGAGAATAGAGCAAGTTAAGCACCACAAAACCAACCGTTCTTACCAAGATTCAGTCATTTTTCATGAATAAAAATTACCTTTGGATTGTTGCAAGACCTTGGTTAATTTCCAGATTTCTGAAAGAGTTGATTTTTACCATTTTTCCAGTGTTCTTTTTGCTTCTGTGGAGGAAAGAATTTTAGAGGTAGAAAGACTTCTAGAATAGTGGAAGAAGAACTTTCTAAAATTCTTTCCTCCACAGAAAATATCAGAAAACTGATATTGTGAATTGTCTCTTTACTTAAGAGTAAAAGTAGCAGATTTTAATTGTCATCAAGAACCATGCATATGACACAAGAATGGATAATATGCATACATTCTCCATCCAACTTCAATGATTGTTTCACCGATATTTATTCATGGCAAAATTGTAGTAATTTTGGCTACTGGGCATTTAGCTACACAATGAGAAGCAATGATATTGAAGAAAAGTAAAATTTCATGTTGCTAAAGGAAACTTCTTACCAAAAGATATATCGGTGCAGAAAGGTATGAATTGATGCGAGTTCTAAGAGGCAAAAGATACTCTGAACAGTCATTCTACATTATTTTCTTTTTACAACATGTCCCTTGGTAATACCTACAATCATTATAATCAACATGTTTTAGAAACTTAACATCCTACAGTATTTCTATATACTGATTTTCAATAGGCTACTCTCATACCTCAGTTCCTTTGGCCTGAAAAGCAAACCTGCATGATCAGCAGAATAGCAGGTGGCAGGTCATTTTCTCTTTCCCTCTCCTTCTTATTCATAACCTCTTTCAAATACTCTCTCTCCCCTTAATGAGAAATAAAATTAACCAGACTCATGCTCACACTGTATCCATGGCACTGAAGCTCCCAGAGTCTATATTCATACTAGAATGGGAAAGAGCTGCAAATTATCAGAGTGAGACAGAGTGAGCACCCAAAAAAGAATTAGATCTTTCCCATGTTTAATTATCACACTCTATTATGAATTTTCCTTTAAACTTCTCTTTTCAATAAGAACATCTAATTTAGTTCTTGGATAACAGACATATTTGAAATGATTAACACCTTTACTATATAGTGAAATCTCCCCCCAAACAGGCTAATATTCTGCTTAATCACCCAGATTCCTGATGATACAGCAGAGATTTCCAAACTTATTCAACTGGCAGCAATTTAATTAAATAAAAATTTCTTAAACTCCAAAAATCAGCAAACACATTAGTTTTTAGCAAGAGAATGGAGATTTAATCCCTAAACTTCAGTCCCCTACTCAAAGACATTTGAGCCTGAAACTTACCAGGGAGGATAAAAAAATACATATTTATTTTAAATATATGATATTGAGATTCCTTCTCTGCAGTATTTATAAGACCCCCAATTATTAAAATAACAGTTCCTTTCTATATTTATGTTCTATTTTTCTACCATAACATTTAACATCCCTTTTGCTTTTACTTCAGCTGAGTATTTATTTGAAAGCAGTATGGGTTTTTCTATAATAGGTCCCTGATTCTTATTTTGTAGCATTCTAAAGTATTTTCCCACAAACTGGAACTTTATTCAAGTAGTTTTGGCTCTAAGACTTACTTTTGTATTCTTGTTTTATATGAACTAAACCTGTCATTTCTCTGCTCTATTTTTATATGCTTATTAAGCTGTCCTAAACACCTGACCATGTCTAACAGAGTTTGTTTGATAACTGTATTGAACCAAAATCTTTGTATTATTAACTGGACCTCAGGAGAATATTCTTTACCCATTCTTATCTATCCACTGTACCATGACTAGTTTTATAATACCCTCTTTTCGCTTGTTGAAATTAGATTTTCTAGTTAGGGTTTTGCTCCTCCCATCACAAAATATAGTTCACACTCAGAATACTAAGATATATTAACCTATATAGATGCATTCACTGTGCTGGCCACAGGGTTAGAAGGCAGAAGACCTGCTTTAAATATCAACTGCAACAATTATTTATTATGCAATTTCAGGAAAACTAGTTTAAACTTATTGAATCAACTTCTTTCAACTGTAAAATGGGGATACTGTGGGTGGTAGGATGAAATAAAATGTCCTTCCTACTTCAGAATGTTACCTAGAGCATCAGATGATGTGATATACATGAGAACAATTTGCTAAACTAAATAGCACTTCAAATTGCTTCCCTCTATGAAAGCACTTATCACAATGTCTGATAATTATCTGTTAACTTGTCTGTCACCTCTTCTAAATCGTTTCCTCCTTGAAGGAAAGATGAATGAATGAAAATGTAAATTACATGTTACAGAGCCAATAAGAACCTTACTGCTAGAAATAAAAGATTTTTGCCCCTTCTACTTTCGCAATCTTGTTGCTTCTTGCTGAAATTTAGAAACAATTTGTTTAAACTCCACTCCTACTTTCTTTTGCTTTATTTCTTGCTGTTTTCTTAAATATAAAGTGGGAAAGAGTTTAAGAGAGAGGAGGGAGGTATAAAAACTCAGCACATCTATGATAGAACTTGCTGTTATAAGTAAGTAATAATGGAAAACAAGGATCTAAACTCTAATGTATAATTTAATTAAATCAGTGGCATTTATATTTAACATGTTATATATATATAAACTAATTTATTCTTGTATAGATTTAGAGGACATATGTATGAATACAATAATTGATATCATTACAGTTAAAGACACTGGGGCAAAATAAAAGGGACTTATATGATTTGTAAAGGCATAGAAGTTATTTCTGTATTTTAAGTTATACATATTAAATCGGTTTTCTTACATTAAAAGTGTGTTCACATCAGCAGTCACTTAGCTTGTGCTGAAAACATGTTATTTTGAATTGAGGATGTAAATAAATGCCATTTTCTAATTTATTGCAGGTTAAGTGGTGCTTTATTCCAAACCTTGTAGAAGAAAATCCTACCTGTAAAGAATAAAGTTGGTAATTCTAATTCTTCCCTTTTGCTTTGGGCCAGGATTTGAAGAAAGAGGCCTGAGGAAAATTTTGTCATAGAAAATGCCTCTGTATTTTTGGTTTTGTTTTGTATGCTGCATGGCGGGGGTCACATTTCATTCCTTTTCCATGTAAGTATCCCATTATTGCAGCACCATTTGCTGAAGTTTTATTTGTTTTCTTGTTTGTTGGGAAGTGCATGGGCCAGGAATTGAACCCGGATCTCCCTCATGGCAGGCGAGAATTCCACCACGGAACCACCCTCGCACCCCCGCCTCTGTGTTTCAAGTGGCCTAAGTATCATGTCTCATTGAAAACATACAGCTTCAGCAAATGTAAGTGTCTGATATGCACCCGGCCACCTTAGTGGGGAAGGGACAGGTGTGAAGGAAAAGAAAACACGATTACCTGAAAATACAGGAAGTAAATCATCATTCTAGCTTTTTATTTATGAAATATTTGTGAATTTGTTTTATACCAAACATTGTGCTCAGTGATGGGAATTCAAAGATGAATCCCCTTGAAAGCTACATCCAGATACATACCGCCCAGCTGGGAGCTGGGGCGAGACAAACATAGCCAGACCTTGTGTGGAAAGGGTCTGCATTTTGAACACCAGAGACTCTGAGTAAGGAGCCCCAAATCTCTCCCTGGATAGCCTTGTGATAACAATCAAGCAATTTCACCTCTCTGAATTTTTTTCTTTATCAGCAAATCATAGATCATAAATAATATCCTCCACCCAAGGATATTGACCATATGATCGTGAATAAGTAGATAAAGTGTTCATAGCCCAAATGCTTAATTATGGCTATTGAAGAGAAGTGTGGTATAGATTATAGATCACAGAATTAAAGTCAGTAATGGGTTTGAAATCAAGCAATGATAGACCCTTTTATCTATATAAAATATACTTAAAAGTAAAATTTATTGCATTTCATATATATTAACTTTGTTTCTATTTTTTTTTGAGAACTGATAGGTAATCTAGCACATGGACTAATTTAAAATTCCATGCAATGCTATATACAAAAATTAGTCAGAAATACAGTTGGAAGGAGCATAATATTCTACATTCTTGGAGCCTGAGTAATGGAATCTGTGAGAGAAAATTCTAGTTGTGCCACTTTTTAAGTTAAGTGTCCTTAAAATAATTAAAAGATCTAGGGCCTCAATTTTATCACATATAAAACAAGTTTAATAATGCTACTTACCTTATAGGAACCTGTGTTGCTCTGCTTGTTTGTTTGTTTTTGGGTTCTGTGAGTTTTAAACCTCTTAGGAGAGTACTGACTCATAGCGGACACTCAAAGAATATGAACTCTACTCTTAATACAACCACTACTGTTATTTATATCATTATTCTAAACACACAGACTCAGTCTCATCACCCAGCCTCGATCCTATTCTCCTATGTACTGACTGCAAGCAGGAAGTAGAGCAGTCCCAGGTAACACAAAGTATACAGAATCCATTTACAGGCAATTGGGTGGTTATAGCACTAAATGTCACCTTTGTGAACGTCACTTATTAGGAATACCAACTGGCATCCTATCACAAAAGCAGGAATCAAGGCTTAGTGCTAAATGTACTTTACTAAACCCATGCTGGGTGCCATCCAAGAGTTAAAACATCAGGTTGCTTCTCTTATGTAAGTAATCAGGTAGGATTGAGAGAGCAAAACATTCAGTGCTCCGGTATATTGGAGGAGGATTTCCAGTTGGAATTCAACTTGTAAATTTTTCTCTATCCCTGGGCAGCCCATGTGGATTACAGACCTGCTGCTAATGTCTCAGCACAAAGCAGAGGTGGAGACGACTTGCAAACCAAAAGTAGTCAAAAGCAGGTTCAACAGCCCTTTTCCAGAAATTCACTGGAGCAGAATTGACCACTTCAAGTAGCATGCACATAACTGCCAATCTCTGACACAGCTTCATGTTGAAATAAACTCTCCTTTTGAAATCCTGGGACCATAGATTAGCTGTTCTGCATATGGGGCAGAGAGCCCCGTGTTTATTCGGTATGAATTGCTTATGACAAAGTGAAAACTGTACTACTCTGAAATAGAAAGGTACTTGATAATGGCTCTGTTTTTAAAATCTGAACAGTGACAGAAGTTAACATTACATTCCCTCCCCCCCAAAATGCACCTTTCCTACAAGATAGTTACCATAAGGAGGGATACTGGGATGGAAATAGACAAAGATTTCTAAGAGAAAATAATCTTTTATCAAGAAATAGGGGATAAAAATAGAACCAGAACAAAAGTATTAATGAGATATAATTGCATGCAGTGAAATTCACATATCTTAAGGTTATTTCTCAATGAATTTTTACATGTGTATATGTTCCACCACTCAGTTCAAGGTATCATATATTTATTTCACTCCATGAAGCTTTATGTGTCTTTTTTACCCAATATATTCCAGATGTAGATTTCATTCTGATTCTTTTCATCACAGCTTAATTTCCTCTGTCATTGAACTTCAAAATATGGTACTAATATTTTATTAAGTAGAAATTTTAATTAATGCCATTTTCACATTAGATTTATTGTTTGCTTACATGAATATATTTGGTTGTTAATGGTATGGACTTAGTATTCTCAACCAACAATCCTTTCCTCTAGAATTTTAATAATATGCACAAATATTGTTTGTGCTTCACCAACCAATACCTTGTGAATCCAGGTGACAATTTCAGGCAAGAATTTGCTATGTTTCTATGGGGAGACAAAGGAAGACGTTGTCATTACGTACTAATAATGATGGCCTGCTCCTTGAGCGAAGTGTCTGGGTGTTCCATGCTACTTTCTAGAACCCAGAGTTCCTTTATATGATTGTCTGATTTGGCACTTAATTCAACCCTCTTAAGTAAGTAGGGCCTGAATAATTTCCTGCATTTTTTTAGGGATTATAAGTGGTGCATTTCAGAGAAGCGAAGTCATAGATCCAGGACTCAAAAAGGATCCTCTTCTACACTACACTGGTTCCTTATTACTCATTATGCTTATGATCATGCTACTAAAGGCTGGAGCATTATAAGCATTACACATACCTGTGGCTTACCTCCAGCTTACATCATGAGACATTTTATAGTTTTCTTTCTCTTTTTTTCCTCCTTTAAAGGTATTTTCATGGTTGAGTGCAGCAAAGGAATTTGTCTATTCCTAGAAGAAAATTAAATAATCATATCATTAGAATCAAAAATAGGTTAATGAAGCAGGAAGGTGAGACAGAGAATTAAGTGTCTGCTCTCATTCAACAATTACAAAGTGTGTAGAGTACACGATCATAGAGTCTCCAGATTCTTGTTGACATCTGCAGTATATGGCATCAGGACATCAGGCCCCTAAGCCCTTTTCCAGTCTTATAGAATTTGCTCAGAGCTCAGAGTCTGGATTTAGAATACTCATGGATTATACTCATCTCTTAGATGTTGTCTAAGTTCAGTCAATCTTAGAGAAGGTAGGGAATAGACTATGTTAGGTTTTAACATTTCTTCTAGCTCAAAATTTATGATCCCTTGGAGATTCATAATTTCCAGTATCTATGCTATTCCTTGGTATTAAACTGGCTTTTTCTAATTTACCATACCACACTAAATGGTGACTTTCTGAAAAATGGCTGTGAGTACCCAACCTTAAATACTGTACTTATGCTATTTGCTGCTATTCCTTTCTTTGATGCATATTTTAATCCATGACTATTTCTTGTGAGCAGGAAACAACGACGACTTGCTCAAACAATGGAATCAACTGAACCTTATGTGCAGCATATACTAGCCACTGAAGTTTACCCCTAGTTCCCTCATATAAAAAAAGGGAGGGGTGGGGAGAATCATATATGCTTCCCAAGATGCTAAATGAGATAATGTAAATAAAAGTTATTAAAATGTGCCTGGATCATATAATAAAAATTAGTACATAGCAATTATATGCTTATATGTAATTAATAGGTAGTATTTATATATAATTTCCTTACATCTACTAAAATATGATTCTGAGTTACTTTTCAGATTGGTGATCCTGATCTATGTTGTATTGTTGTTTTTCCTCATCTGGGACAATATAATAGCCTCCTAATTGGTTTTTCATCTGTTTAGGATTTTCTCCTTTAATTTATGACCCACACTGCCAATGATGTGCAGAAATCCAATTGTCCTATATCAGTATCTTTGATCTCCACCCGAATAGCCTACAATATAAGATCCAACTTGTTCAGTACAGCCAACAAAGCCATCACAAACTTTCCAAACTCATATCCTGCAGCATCCCATATCACCACTCATACCTTCCTCCTGCAAACATCTCTGACCACATTAGACTTCTTAAGTAAGCTGTTTATTTGTGCCTCTTGTACCATTTCTTCCTGTCTATGATATGCTCCATCTCCTTTTCCAGGTCATAAACTCTGAGTTATTCTTCAAGTTTAGATAAAATATTACCTTCTTGCAACCCCCAGGCATGCATTCTTTTCTATGTTTCCACTGAATGCTGTCAATTCTGCCGCTATAATATTTATCTAATTATATAACAATTAGTGGTTTCTTGGTGCACAGCTCTCGATAGGTGGGAAAACCGATGTCATCATCTCCCTTAGAAAACAGTACTAGATTCACCCTGTATAAAAATATCAGGTCTCTGTTCTGTGCACACTTTTCTTGCTTTACTTTTCTGTACTAGTTCAGGTCGCTAAACTCAAATACATAGCCATTCATTCTCTCTCTGTCTCTGTCTCTGCCTCTGTCTCTGTCTCTCTCTTTCTCTCTCTCTCTTTCTCCTTGCCTGCTGCTTCATTGTCATTAATAAGTTCAAGTGCCTGACACAGAGGAAATATTCAATTAATCTTCAATAATTTTCACTTGGATCTTCAGACAAAGAAAATTTAATAAATTACTAAGATGATATTGTGTGTTAGGAAGTGAGCTCATTGGAACAGTCACTTCAGTCAGTTTACTCTATAACAATCCGAAACTAGCTACCTCAAAATCCTTAATTCAGCTGTTTACCCACCACTCCCTTAAGTTTTTAACATGTACCTGTCAACTGTACACATGCATTTGTGTAAATACTTGCAAAAACTCCCTTTCCCCATTTGAAATTTGATATGGCCTCTCAGCTTGATTTTCAGGGTTACTGTGCCGTGCCCCTGTCAGTTTTAGCTTCTTGGCATCTTTGTCAGGCTTTTTTTTTAAAAAAAAAAAAAGGAGAGGAAGTCCCTAAATTTATACCTGCACATTTATTTTTACATTTAGGCCTTTCAGACTCTTGAATGGTGCCTGACTTATTATCTGCATCATTCCATACATTACACATGCTTCAAGCACTTATTTCATTTTTGTTGCTGCTGAATAAGATACCTATTAATATTGTCACTCGGAGACAGTGAAGTACAATATGAAAGTACACATTGTATTATTTCAATTTGTACCACATATAGAACTGAAAGTGTAATAGATTATCTACACTAGCCACTCTCACCAAGCTAATGGAGATCCAGGAGAATGGCATGTACTTTCAGAAATACTGATGATGGAATAGTAGCAGGTGTTTGGAATTAGTAAATCTTTCTCACTACTATATACATCATGAGGCAAATCCAAGTATTTCCCATCTGCTTTTTAAGATGGTTAGAATTAATGGAGAGTATTTTTTTTGAATTTATAAAAGAGTAATGTATATTCCATATGCAGCATTGAAAAGCAGCAGTCACTGTGGCTCAAAAATATTACAAGCTTATTTTTCTTCTTTCTTTCCTTCTGTCCTTTAATTCTTCCTTCGTTCCATTCAGATGCCCTTCTTTTTGGCTTCTTCCTTCCTCTATCCCTCTTCCCTTTTGTATTATTGTAATAATATTAATTAATAGCAATATTTACCAATGCCATTTTGTGACAAACACCATGTTATGCCCTGTAGAAAATATTAATTTAAGCAAAATCAGCTAACAACAACAACAAAAAAGCCTTGTACTTCAAGAATAGCTATAAAGTACACATGGATATGAGGGTTTGTGGGTGATGAGCGATGGTCTTGGGAGGAGAGTGAGGCAGAATAAAAAATATAGTTATAATAATAACCACAATAGGTGACGGTTATTGAAGGGTTACTATTCATCAAGAATTATTCTAAGTATTGTACACGTGTTATTTATTTAATCCTCCCAGTACACAGATTTTATTAGAACCATAAAAGAGACAATATGAAAGATCCAGGGGATTAGAGAAATATTACGTTTTTTGGTGGGATGATATTATGAAAGACTTAAGTAATGAGGTAACATCTGGAAAGGTAAGTAGCTGCCAGCGAATGAGGTTCTTAAATGTTAGGCTAATATTTAACATATATCTTTAAGAATCAAGTATTGTTCTAAGCTTTGTGGATGAGATGACGTAATGATCAAGACGGATATATGCTCTTACAAGGAGCTTACATACTAGTCAGTACAGACAACTAGCAAACAAAAATTTAACACGCAAAAGCATTTTAGACACTTAAGTGTTAAGAAGAAAGATTGACTCATGGGAACAGACAGGGTCATCAGGGAGGAAATGTGGTATTATTGTATGTAGGAAAATGACTTTTTTTGGTAGTATACAAACTACAGAATAAAGAGAAAGTACTGGAGAACTTTATCTAAAATCTACATGCAATCATCAAGGTAAGAGGTAATAAAGTCTATCCCAAAGAAGAGACTCCAGGAATGGCGAAGCACTGTACATACGTTTTGAGAGATATTTTGGAGATCAAACTAACAGGACTTAGCAACTGATTAAATGTTAGTTACCAAGGTAAAGAGAAAGGTCCATGACGGATTCAAAATTGTAAGGATGCTTAATGTTAGTATCATAGGCATGTATAAAGTATATAAAACAAGGCAAATTAGATAGTTATTTTTATGCTAATGCCAATCCTCTGAGAGGGAATGATTCTTTCTGCTCTTATATGGGTATTTAAAACTTGTTTCATTTCAAAGAAAGTACTTTATTAGGAGACAAAGCATCATCCAATTTGTTTCTAAATCTCAGTATTCATTAGGTCTTACTTTTTTTTGCACTGAAAAGAACACTGAATTGGAAGTTCAAAGCCCTACATTCTTAACATGGTTCAACATTGAGGGAATTATTTCTCAGGTATTAAATTTTCTCATTAAAATGAAAAAAAGAAGAAGAAGTCTTGGTTTATTCCAGTTCTAGTAGTTTATGATTTTTTTTTGTTTTGTTATAACAGTTAACTTATGAAAAGGTTTAGGAAAAAAACTGCTCATCATTTAAGTACAAATTAATTGTATTTTCTAAAACATACACTTATTTTTATTCTTAGTGATTAAGTACTCTTAGCAAAGTCCAAAGACACAGCATTAAAAATTAGAATTAATAACCGAGGAAGAGATATTCATGGGACTATTCATAGCCATTTTGTGTATTTTTAAATATTTTGATTAAAATATAATAAACTTTCATCATAGGCAATCAGTAGCAGAATAAAGATGTATAATCAGGATCAGTGTTAAACTTATATACTTCATACTGCTCACAGCATTCTGCATACATTTAACCCATACTAATTTTTCCTAGTTACACTTTTCATACAGGTATCATTAGTGTGAGGTGACACTAGTCTATAAATTGATTCATCCTCATGAAAACATTGGTAGAAGTTGTTATTTAATGGTGTAAATCAACAGACAATATCAAAAATATTTTGTTTACTTTTAAATTCTAAGACTTCAGTTGACATACATAGATTATGCTGACCCAAGACGAAGAACAGCTATTGTCAAATAAAAAGTTGAGGTTAATTCTAAACTCCATCAAATTCCATGGGTAAACCAATTTATGTGAGTGTAGTTAATTCTCCTTTAAGGCAAAAGAAGTATACTTGAACCTGTCCTCTAGCAACTGCAGAGTACAATTAAGATGATTAACACTACAGTCTAGTCCTCTGAGGTCCTCAGAGAAAGGAAATAGTAAATAACAAGTCCATTATTAACTGCGGCTTTAGGCATATCTCTTAACCTCTCTTACCTCTGATTCCTCATCTGTAAAATAAGAAGACTAATGAACCCCTGCCTTGCCTAATTAATCTCTATGTAGATTAATTAGAAAACAATAGCCTCATAAGCCTAATCAGAAAAAAAACCACATTATTGACTGAGAAATCCATAATAAAATGAAACTTTTGTCAGTAAGAGCTCAAACTTATTTTGTAAATAGGTGTGCTCTCTACTTTGACAGTTTATGACTATACTGTTTAATCTTCTACAATTGGACCGTGGTACTGTTAAACTATAGAACTTGATTTGGATTCATTGATTTTTCCCATGTATCACCTTATTATTTACACCTTGTAATAGTGACATACATTTGTTCTAGGTCATGTAAGAACTTCTTATATTTGTACAATTAACCACCATCGCTGTCCACTCTAGGTTTTACTAAGTCATACAGTCCGTTTTTATCACCTAGCTTTCCCTCTGGTGACATATACAACCATAATCTTACTCTTTCAAACAAACTCACACTCAGTTTTGTTAATTACACTTACAATATTTTGATGCCATCACTCAGCATTGTGCCATCAATTTCTGAACCTTTACAATAAAACTTTTTAAATATTTTGCATTCCTTAAGCATCAATTGCCCATTCTCTAGCCCCTTTCTATCTCCTGATAACCTGTGCTCTCAAATTTAACTCTCAGAGTTTGCTCATTATAGTTAGTTCATATTGGTGAGATCATACAATATTTGTCCTTTTGTTTCTGGCTTATTTCACTTAGCATAATGCCATCAGTATCATCATTGCATGCCTCACAACTTCATTCCTTCCTGCAGCCTCACAACAACCCATTCTTTGCATACACCACAGTCTGCCCCTCCATTCATTCTACGTATCATTTTAATGAAAACTTCCATACATTAAAATGGCAAAAAAAATTATCTTCTTATTTCCAAATTTTATTTTGAGACAGCTAAACTTCAAAGCATCACTTCTGTTAGGTAATGCTATTTAATATTTAAGATATCTGTTTTTCTGTTTCACTGAAACCATAATCTTCATGAAATCCAGGAATGTGAACTTCATTGAAGGTATTGGTGTAGAAAAAAAGTATTGGTATGATCTCCAGGAAAAAAAACCACAATTTTTAAACTCTTTATTGCAGTAACACACATATACCTCATAATTTCCAATTTTAACCATTTTCAAGTACACAGTTCAGGTGTATCAATGACATTCATAAGTTGTGCTGCCATCACAACATTACATAACACAAGCTTTTTCATCACCACAAACAGAAACTCTTCGAAATAATTAAGCAATAATTCCCCATATGTTCCCCATGCCAGCCCTTGATAATCTATGTTCTGTCTCTATGGATTTGCTTATTCCAGGCATTTCATATAAATGAAATCCTCATGCAATATTTGTCCTTTGTTGCCTGGTTCAATTAACTCAAACAAATTTCATAAAATGGGTCAGGTTAAGTAATGGGAATGTATTCATGAACAGCTTGAAGCTGGGAAAAAGGCCAATTCAAGGCATCATTAAGGTGTGTTTTCTTTCCACAGATGCATTCTGGAGCTAGCTATCAGCGATCCTTGGTCCATGGCTTGTCACATGGCAAGGCAGATGTGTCATCTCCTGGTCTCTCCCTTCTCATCCAGGTTCCATTTGATGTTCATGCTTCTGGCTGCCCCCTCTGTGGCTTTCTCTCTCTGCCTCTCTTAATTTCACTTCCCTTATAAAGGACTCCAGTGATAATATTGAAACCTATCTTGATCAAGTTGGGCTATACCTTAGCTGAAGTGACCTCAGTAAACGGTTTTATTTGCAATGGGTTCACACCCATAGGAATGGATTAAATTTAAGAACATGTTTTTCTGGGGTACACATAGATTTAAACACTGCATCCACCTTTTACCTATTGTAAATAATGTCACCATGAATGTTGTTGTACAAATCTGTCGAACCCCTGCTTCCAATTCTTGGGGGTATAGAAGTGGGGATTGCTGGATTATATGGTAATTCGATATTCAACTTTTTGAGGAATTGAAAAACTCTTTTCTACAGTGGCTGCACCATTTACAATCCTAAAAGCAATGCACAAAGCTTCCAATTTTTCTGTATCTTCACCAACACTTATTATTTTCTGTTTTTATATAGTGGGTATGAAGTAACATCATATTGTGGTTTTTATTTGCATTTCTCTGGTGACCAATGACGTTGAGCATCTTTTCATGTTCCTGTTAGTCATTTGTATGTTTCTTTGCAAAAATGTCTATTCAAGTACTAGATTAATTTGGAATAGCATTTACCCTTGGGTTTGTTGGTTTGCCTATGAGACAGGACACATTTATTTTCTTTTCTTCTAAGTAAAACATTTCTGATTTTTTAAATATTAGTTCAGCTAGAGAAATGGATTTGATATCAGATATTCCTGTTTTGGCCAAAGCATGAAATTGCTGTTGTTTTTAACCTTATGTGTATAGATCTACCTAGGATAAAATTTGCTTCCGCAGGTGTCCTGTTGTGTTTCTACACTGACAATTAAACAATTCTGCATCAACCTAATTACATTACATTGGCTATACAGACAAAGTAAGATTGTTTTGTTTTGTTTTTTTCTATTTTCTCAAATCCAAACTGGCACAGTAATGAGACAAACTCAGTAGGCAGGGAGGCCTTAATGTTAAATATGTTCTTCAACTATTCTTAAGGTAGTTTTTAGCTGACTCTAAAAGAATGGTTACCTGGGGTAAAGAACAATAGCTCCAGCTTTCAATGTATCCCACAGAGCTCATTAAAGAGAACTTTCCTTGAATTCAGTTCAACAGATGACACATTCCAAACCAGACAGGACATAGTCTTTAAGATATCAAAAAGTACATATATTTACTTTTTAATTTAATATCTTGTCAAATGAGTTTAATGATTCTATGGCAAAAAAAGGAAGAAAAATTCTAGCTTTGTGCCTTATCAGAAATATACTTATTTAATATTCAACAAATAAATACTAAGTGAATGAATTCTTTCATCTTAAAAAATCTCTTTGGAGCCAGGAATGAGTCAGTGTGTTTGACACTGATACTTTCATGTAGGCGAACAAATATCTTCTAAGGTCAGGATGCTGATGAATTTAGTTACAAAAAGTAGAAACCAATTATGATCAGCTTAGTCAAAATATATGTGCGTTTAGGAATGAGGGCATTTATGGAATCATAGGCATTGTTCATCAATAAAAACTTAACAAATAAAGATTGTCTTTTCTCCAAACTATCTTAAAAACATGTCTTAGCTCCCAGATCACCCATTCTCTGTGATTCTCAGTTCAATACTTCAAATTCCCTTGAAAAAATCTGATTGGACTAGTTAAAACAGTTAGCCAACCCTAACTGATTTAATCAGCTGTGGTCTGAGTACAGGTAACAGCTTAGCAACCACTCAGAAAACGCGTTATATACTATAGAATAGGAACATTTGAATTTGAGGGACTATTACCAATGTTCAAAAAATATTTCAAATGTTTACTTAATATCTACTTGTACATAAGAAGGAAATTGTTTTTCCATTCTTAAATAAACGTTTGCGTTTTGCCAAGGTTACTAGAAATGTTAAGATCTGCAGTTCTACACATTACAGACTGTTTGTAAATATAGGTTAATAATTGTTTTTAAAGTATCTATAGAGCTCAGTGCTAAATATGTACCATGGATTAACAAAATATCCAGTTATTCTGACTTTGCCAGTCCACTACGAAATTTTATCAATTGTGCACAATTAAATCAATAGCATAGCAACTGAAAACAAACCACTGTTGGTTTATATATAATGAGGATAAATTCAGATGCAGTTGCAGTGTTCTGCTTTCTTACAAATGTGAGCTTCCACCGAATCAATGCCATATTTTTAGTGGTAAGTGCAGATCCTATTTTGAAAACAGTATTGCTCTTTATTATTTCCAGAAGTACTTTCTCATTAAGAGCATAAACATCAGAATCAGACTGAACAAGTTTCCCTTAAAGCAATGCTCCAATTAATCCCTCTTGTGTTTGCTCCTGGATCCCTGTTGCACTTAATGTTTATTCCATATAAAATAGTAAAGTAATCATCTTGAAGTCATCTTTCACACCTTGCAGCTTTTCTCCTGCAGGTTTGAAATTATGATTTCCTCTGGCATTTCCATTCTGTGTATCTAATGTCATCCTCCTTCTTACCTCCAAAAAGTTCTTATTTCTTATACAGATCTTCTGGTTTTCTACTATTTTTAAG
Source organism: Myrmecophaga tridactyla (assembly GCA_004026745.1). Lineage (NCBI taxonomy): Eukaryota > Metazoa > Chordata > Mammalia > Pilosa > Myrmecophagidae > Myrmecophaga > Myrmecophaga tridactyla. Next base: position 36,992 of record PVIY010019827.1, read on the forward strand.
ACTTCTTTTTCATACTCTTCCTCCAAACTACCCCCCCAACCTCCCTCTCTCTCTCTCTCTCTCTCTCTCCCTTCCTCCCTCCCTCCCTCTCTTTCTCATACACACATGTATTTCCCCCCTTGGAGTAGCAGCAAGGAAAGAAGGGAGTGATGCATTTTAGTCTGTTATGTTATCTAATTTGCAGCTGACTCTCTTTTTATGTCTATATAAAGTTTGGACTTTATACTTAAGGTATTCAGAATTGACTGAGAAATTTTCAATGTGGTATATTAGGTCCAGATTTATATATTGGAAAGATAATTCTGCCAACCATTTAATTTAAAAGGCTTCAAGACTGGAGGCTGGAAATAGATGGAAGCTCACTGAACAAGCCAAGTGAGAATCATTAGGAAAAATATTAAGGCACAGCCACATATAAGGAAGGAGATGTAGAGAAGATATATTCAGTATTTTGAATTTACAGTGCCCACTGATCTACCGGATCTGAAGATCAAAAAGAGGTGGGTGGGCTAATTTCTGTCCTAAGTGAGTGAGTGGTTGAAGGTGACATTCACAGTGGTAGGAAACACAGCAGAAAATTAAGTCAGAAGGAAATACTGGGAATTGGTATGAAGTTCAGAACCAATCATTGGGAGGGGGATTTCAATTTAAGTATCACCAAGTTATGGTCAATGATTGAAGCCAGAGAAGCTGTGAGGTGGCTCAGAGCATTCAGGAGGACTGATAAGAGCATCGAGGGCAACAAAGGAATAATGGTCGAAAAGGAAGAACAAGCAAATGTCATAGGGCAAAAATAATCATAAAAGTGAAAGGAGACCAAAGGAACATGAGATAATACTGAGATAATAAAACAAACATAATTTACTTAGGGAGTGGACCAAAATGAATCCTGAAATGAATCATCTAGATTTGGAAATAGGGAGGGTGACTTTTTTGCTAAAACATTTTTAATTACATGAAGAGTCAGGTAGAAGGATGAGTAGAACATGAATACGTAGAAACAGAACTCAGATAATTATTCTTAGGAGTCTGCAAAATGAAGGAAGCAAGCAAAGTGTAGTAGTGAAGCTACAAATTAGTATATGAATACATTTGTATGATGCAATATATAAAGAATTTATAGAATTTTCATAGTGATGCCAAAGAAAAGAACAAGAGAAGAGGTAGAATTAATAATGAGTACTTTTGAAAAAGAGAAAACAGCCAAATCCAAATTTAAATATCAAATTTAAAAAATGATTTTCCTGACATTTGAATTAGTTTTTTGGGAGGATAGAAAAATCACCAAGGAAATACTATATTCATCACTGCCAGTCATATAGAAAGGCTAGATGGTACCATCAAGGGTGAGGGATTTGGGAAGAAATGTAAAATGTGTACTAAAATGAAACAACAGGGCACCTTTACTGGCTGTCTCTAGTCTTGAAGTTTGCCAGCGTGTCAGTTAAGTATTACCATAATAATGTTGCTTAACAAACAACCACAAAACTTCACTGGCATAAGACAATAAACTTTTCTTCCAGCCCTGAGTCTATGGGACAGCTGTGTGTTTCTGCCGATATGGGCCTCACTTAACTGTGCTCAGCTGGGCTTTCTCATCGGTCTTCAGTGAACAGATGGATCTGTTGGGTGCTGGCTGGCCTTAGACTGGCTTCACCTCCATCACTCAACTGTCATCCATACGTGACAAGCATCATTCTAACCGTCTAACCTAGGCGTGTGTTTCCAGGAAGCACGGGGGCAGGGGGGGTAGTACGCAAGCGCTTTATCAAACTTCTGTTTGGGTCAATTTGCAAATGTCTCATTGATCAAAGCAAGTCACAGGATCAAGTGCAGCATCAGTGTGAGAAGGCACTGGCAGACGGTGTGAAAACAGTGTGGGGGGAAAACTGGAGCAGTCAATATAGTAAATCTACACTAGGATCTTGCATTTACTAGCAATAATACAGGTAAAGTATGCAGACATTTTAGAAAAGTATACATGATCAGATAATCTGTTTTAGTAAAGCTAAAAAGAAAGAAGCTGTTACCATCTCATCTTTTGTTGAAAAAGATTAACATGAATACCTAATACCTTAAAAAATGGTATACCTTCAACCCAAATTCCATTTGTATTGATGTTTATTTTTATAAATAAAGCCTTAAAAAGTCTATAGAGGGCTCAAAAAGTACTTAGAAAGACTTATCTAGGCATTGGTTATAGTTTTAAAAATGAGAAAAACTATGCCTGAAATAGTGGTTTGATTGTTTTTTTATTAAAAAATTATGGTATCTGCATTACAATATGCCCCAAAGGATTAAACGCATCTACAGTGACCCTTGTGAGATCTTATTTCCCGCTCCTCCTGCTAAGGCCAAGCTCACCAACCCATGGCTGCCCCTCTGTGACCCCACTCTTACCTGCCCTTCCTCAATCTGCCCTATAAACTCCTTAAGCTGCTCACTCCCAGAGCAAACATCTCACAGCTGTTTTCATATCACACATTTTAATAAAAGCTTGAACTAATGTCATTTTTCAAATTTTCTCCTTCCATTTCTAATGGAAGAACATGTACCTATTTTAACTCTTGAAAAAGATGATTATAATGGCATCAAAGATTTTTCACAAGTCATTACCTGAAAAAAAAAAATGATTACAAATAGACCAAGAATACACAAAATGAAATATAGTGACAAAGACTTTTTCCTCCTCTTGGCCGCATTGCCAGCCACACCCCACATGGGCTCCTACCCACCCCCTCTCCTATCCTGACTACATTGACACCAATTTTCCAGCTGTGGGACTGTAGAGGAAAAACAATTCAGGCTACAAAACAAAAACGAAGGAAAACTGACCACTTTGGACCCTAACCATTCTAAATATCAAACTCACCTTGGACCTACCCCCCAATTTTCCCTCTCACCACAACTACCCAGGCTCCTGAAAAGTCCCTAAATGGGTAATTCCTTATCTCCCTCCTTCTGCCTCCTGGCTCTTATAGTCTCCAGTTGGCCTAGTTACAACAAAAGAAAACATTACAAACCAAGTGGCCCAAATCAGGACCTCAGTAAATCCCTCACCTATCTCCATGGAACCAAACCACTCTAATCACAACCTCAGTAAATCACTCACCCACCCCAGGGAACACCCCACAGTACTCTTACAGGGCTTTCTTTCCAACCTACTCCCAGGTTTTAAAAAGCTTGCTATCCCTTCTTCCCGCAGAGTTGAATTCTACTATCTTCCCCGCTAGATCAGGACCTGATTAAAGTCATCCTTGCCTGTTTAACACTGTTCAGTGCAGGAATTTTGTTATTGACAATGCATCATATAGTCTCATTGTATTTTCCAATTGGTTTAGATGAATACCTATATAAAAATGTACATTTGCACATGTTTGTAAATTATAGATACCTGTGAAATTTATCGACACATATATACAAATAAAGGTATTCTGAAAAATTAAATATTGTCTCAATTAAAAAATTATTCTCATTTCAGTCTATCGGTTTTTTTAAATTAGATACTAACATTAATGCTTAAGTAGATGTTTAAAACATAATTTATAAATAAATAAATATGCTACTGTTCTGTAACATATCAAACACACAAAAAATAGGTCTTTGACTCATTTTTAGTGAATTTGTGTATATGATGTGAGGTAGGGGTGCCTTCATTCTTTTGCATATGGATATCCAGTTTTCCCAGCATAATTAGTTGAAACTATTCTTTCCCCATGGCTTAGACTTGGCACCCTTGTCAAAAATCAATTAGCCATAGGTTTGAAGATTTATTTCTGAACTCTCAACTCTATTCCATTGATATACATATGTCTGCCTTATGCCACTACCATGCTGTTTTGAGTACTGTGACTTTGTAATAGGTTTTAAAAAAGGGAGGTATGAATCCTCCAAATTTGTTTTTCTTTGTCAAGATAGAGTTGGTTATTTGGGGTCCCTTACTCTTACTCTTCCATCTAAATTTGCTGATTGGAATATCAGAAATGAATTGCATTAAATGCCAATCATTCTTTGCATTAATAATGATCCATTAAACTTGATGATTACCTTTTCTGTAAAGAAGGCTGTTGGAATTTTCATTGGGATTGCATTGAATCTGTAAATCACTTTGGATAGAATTGACATCTTAAAAATATTTAGTTTTCCAAGCTATGAAAATGAAATGTCATTCCATTTATTTAGGTCTTCTTTTATTTTTTTTCAGGACTGACGTTTAGTTTTCTGCATACAAGTACTTTTTACATCTTTGATTAAACTTATTTCTAGATATTTGATTACTTATTTGCTATTGATAGTGGATTTTTTTCCTGATTATCACTTCAGATTGTTTATTTCTATTGTATAGAAACACCACTGATTTTTGTCTATTGACCTCATATTTTGATATTTTACTGATTTCATTTATTAGCTCTAGTAGTTTTGTTAATGACTTTTTCAATTTTCTATATGTAGGATCATGTCATCTGCAAACAAGGAAAGTTTTAGCTTTTAATCTCCAATGTGGGTAGATTTTACTTCTTTTATCGCCTAATTGCTCTGGCTAGAATTTCAAATACAATGTTGAATAACAATGGTGACAGTGGGCATTCTTGTCTTATTCCTAAACAAGTGTAAAGCTTCCAGTTCTTTGCCAAGTGAGTACAATATAGCAGCGGGTTTTTCAAATATGCCCTTTATCATGTGGAGGGAGTTTCCTTCTATTCTTAGTTTTTTGAGTGGTTTATTAAGAAGCAGTGCTGGATTTTGTCAAATGCCTTTACTGCATGTATTGAAATGATTGTGTTTTTGTTCCTTTAATTAATTAATCATTATTTTTTATATTGAACCACATCTGCATATCTGGGGTAAATCCCATGTGATCATGGTGTATGATTCTTTTAATGTACTGTTGGATTCGGTTTGCTAGTATTAATTTGAGGATTTTTTCATCTATATCCATAAGGGATATTGGTCTATAATTTTTTTACTAGTGGTTTATTTATCTGACTTTGTAGTGATTTTGGTATCATAATATAAGTTAGGAAGTGTCTTCATTTTTTTTTTTTTTGAAGAATTTGAGTAGACTTGAGATGAATTACTCTAGGAATATTTGGTGAAATTCAGTATTGAAATTATCTGGTATTGGCTTTTGATTTTGGGAGGTCTTTGATTACTGATTCAGACTCTAGTGTTACTGATATGTTGCGAGCTTTTTTCTTGGGCCAGTATATGTAGTTTCTGGGAATTTGTCCATTTCCTCTAGGTTATTTGTTAGCATACAGTTGTTCACAGTATTGTCTTATAATCCTTTTTTATTTCTGTTGGCTCAGCAGTAATGTCCTACCCTTTCATTTCTAATAGATTTTTTGCATTCTTTTTTTTTTCATTGTCAGACTAGCTAAAGGTTTCTTGATTTCATTGATCTTTTCAAGGTAGCAATAGTTGGTTTCCTTTGTTATCTTATTGATGTTTTATTCTTGATTTCATTTATCTCCACTCCAAATATTTTTATTTCCTTCCTTCTGCTTACTTTGGGTTTACTTTCATCTCCTTTTTGTAGATTCTCCAGTTGTTAGGTTAGGTTAGGTCTCTGAATTGATCTCTTTCTCCTTTTTTAATGTAAGCACCTATAACAATAAACACCCCTCTCAACACTGAATTTCCTATATTCCACACGTTTTGGTACATTGTGTTTTCATTTTCTTTTTCTGCAATATATCTCCTAATTTCCCATGTAATTTCTTCTTTGACCCATTGTTTGTTAGAGTTGTTTTATTTCCATTTATTTATGAATTTTCCATTTCTACTCCTATTATTGATTTTGAGCTTCATTCCATTTTTGTGGTAGAATATATAGCAACTGATTTCAGTATCTTTTTAATTTATTAACTTTTGCTTTGTGATATAAAATATGATTCATCCTGGTGAATGACCATGTGCACGAGAGAAGAATGTGTTTTCTGCTGCTGTTGGTAAAGTGTTCTAGATATGTCTGTTAGGTCTAGTTTGTTTACTGTGTCTTTCAAGTCTTGTATTTCCTTATTAATCTTCTGCCTAGATGTTCTTTACATTATTGAAGGTGGTATATTTCTATCTCTTGCCATTAATGTAAAACCATCTATTTCTACCTTCAAATCTATCAATATTTGTTTTATATATTTTAGGGCTTTGCTATTAGTTACAGGTATATTTATAATTTTTGGATCGCCTTGTTGACTGATTTATTATTATATATTGACTTTCTTTGTCCCTCCTAAGAGTTTTTTTTATTTAAAGTCTATTTTATCTGATCCTATGGCTACTCCAACACACTTTTCATTATTCTTTTCATGTTTTTTTTTCTCTATTTTCATTTTCACCCTACTTCTTTCTTTGAATTTAAGGTGAGTGTCTTATAAACAGCATATAGTTGGATCATACTTATTTTATCCATTCTATCAACCTCTGCATTTTGATTAGAGTGGTAATCATTTACATTTTAAATAACTAGTGACAGTGCAGAAATATCTTCTGCCATTTGGCTATTTGGTCTTTTTAAATCTCACAAATTTTGTCTCCCAATCTTTTTGTTAATGCATACTTTTGTTAGGTTTCTGTGGTATACCATTTTTAGTCTCTTTTCATTTCCTTCTATATATATTATTCATGTATTTTCTTTGTGATTACCATGGGGCTTAAACTTAAAATCCTAAATCTGTAACAATCATATTTTATTTGACAACACCTTACCTTCAATAGTATACACATGCACATTTCCTATAACCATTGTCCTCCACCTTCTTGTGGTACTTACTATATTTTATACCTTTATACACTATATGCACAAAACAATAAATTTATTACTTTAAATGCATTTGAATTTTATCATGTGTAGGAAATAAAATTGGACTTATATATGAAAAAAATACAATAATATTGGCATTTATAATTTCCCAGATGATTAACCTTTACCTAGGTCTTTATTTCTTTATGCCATTTCAATCTTCTATTAGTGTCTTTCCCATTCAATCAGAATTCCCTTTAACATTATTGTAAGGCAGGTCTAGTGGTAACAAACTCCCTCAGTGTTTGTTTAGCTGGATATGTCTTAATCACTCCTCATTTTTGAAAGACTACCTTGCCAGATATAAAATTCTCATTTGGCAGTTGTTTTCTTTCAGCACTTTAAATATTTCATAGCACTGCTTTCTTGCCTCCATAGTTTCTTATGAGAAATTGATAAAATCTTATTGGGGTTCTCTTTCACATATTTAGCTTTTCTCTTGCAGCCTTCATAATGCTTTCCTTTCCTTTGCAGTCAAAAGCTTAACTAGTATGTGTGCAGATGTGGTCCTCTTTGAGTTTATCTTCTTTGGAGTTCACAGGAATTCTTGAATGTGCATATTTATGTCTTTCAGTAAATTTGTGAAATTTTCTACTTTCATTTCCTTGAATCATCCTGTTTTCTGCTATGTCCAAAGTCTGGTCTCCTTTTTTGTTTGTTTATTTCTGGATTTTTATCTTGTTCCTTTAGATGGAATGTCATGTCCTGTTTCTTTATTTGTCTTATAATCTTTAGTTGCACCCTGTACATGTTAATGTTTTCAGGCCTTAATTCTAGGATTTGGTTACTGAGTTTGTCTATTTCTTAAGTTTGTATGTAGTCAGTGATATGAAAGAGATTTCCCTAGGTGCCAGGAGCTAACAACAAAAAGCAAAGACTTTTTTCACCTGCTTTGCAAATTCGCTCTTCATCTTTCCCAGCATTGTGCTCATTCTTGACCATAAGAATTATCTTTATAGGGATTTCAGTGCCAATCTAGACCCTAGAAAGTAGATATTCTTCCCCTCCAGGGTTCTCTATTTTATGACTCAAAGCAGGTAATCCATTGCACCAGATTGCTTTGACTTAATTGTTTCTTACACTTTATCTCTCTGCAAGCTGCTTCTCCTTGAAAGACATGGGATGGGAGGGTGAGCCAGAGATGAGTTTCCTGGTTCAGTCTTTCAGGTTGTCATGGTTACGGACACGTGTCAACTTGGCCAAGTTGTGGTACTTGTTTATCTGATTGGGCAAGCGCTGGTCTGTCTGTTGCAATGAGGACATTTCATAGGATTAGGTCATGATCACGTCAGCTGCATCCACAGCTGATTCCATTTGTAATCAGCCAAAGGGGAGTGTCTTCTGCAATTAGTGATGCTAAATCTAATCATGGGAAGCCTTTTAAGGAGAACTCAGAGGAGACAGG
>PVIY010019828.1:0-45148 GCA_004026745.1 Myrmecophaga tridactyla
AGAGGGATGGAGGGAAAGAGGGGGGGGGGGTGTCAGCACAAGATCATTAAGGTCAGTGAGGTCATGGGGAGTAGTGAGCGACAGAGGGTCATGGGAGGTCGGTGGGGGTGATGCGGGTCAGGGGGTGAGAAGCGTCGGGGGGCTGGAGGGGCCAGCGGGCAGGAAATGGTCAGCAGCCTTGTCCCACCTACCTTGTCCCCTTTGAGTCCAGCAGCCCCAGGTGCTCCCTGTGGGTCAGAGGCAGTGAGGTGAGGGTCCGGCTGCCCCGCAAAGCCCCCCTCGTCCCCAGCCATGCAGCACGGCACGGTCCCAGCATCAGTCCTCATGGACAGACCCCCACAAACAGGGAACCAGGCACGGTGGGACTGGTGGGGCTTCTACTCACTGCTGATCCCGGTGGCCCGGGCGGCCCCAGAGGGCCGGGAGCACCGTCTCTCCCTGGGGCGCCTGACAGACCCTACAGAGAAAATGGGGGCAGAAGAGGCAGAGTGACCCGGGAACCCTCCTGCCCCTCTCTCCTCCAACACCAGGAGCAGCCAAGGTGGGCCCAGGTCTCCTCCTCCTCACCCGGACCCGGATTCAGAGGTCATGAGGCCAGCCCCTCACCCGCTCTCCGCTGGGGCCCGGCTGACCCGTCTCTCCTCGAGGGCCCGTCTGACCAGGGAACCCGATGACACCAGGAGCACCGGGGGGGCCGGGGATGCCCGAATCTCCCTAAAACAGACAGGGCGGAAGGAGCAGTGGAAGAACAGGAATTGAGGACAGGCCCCAGACGTCCCTTTTCCTCCCCACCCCCGGCCTTCCCCACCTGCTGCCCCCAGGGCTGGTGACGGGGCATTGACTCACCTTCAGACCTGGAGAACCAGCGGGCCCAGGGGCGCCCTGGACTCCGACTCCTGGGTCACCCTTCAAGGGAAAGAGGGATCAAATCAGATTCACAGAGTCTCAGGACATACCCCCCAGCAGAGCCCTCTGGGGCCACGTACCTTGGGACCCTTGAGTCCTGGAGCCCCTTTCTGACCCTACAAAGACAAAGTAAACAGCGCTTGGGAGGCGAGGAGCATGGCCAGTGACCTCAGACATGGTCCGAAGTATCCCCCAGGGGAGCAAAGACGCGATCCCGGACACATGGGGACTCAGACACGTGACCGGAGATTGGTTCACAGGGGCTCAGGCGTGACCACAGACCCGTGAGGGCACAGACCAAGGGAATTTCAGACGCGACCGCAAGATCCGTGGGCGTTCGGGCTGAGCACGAACACATGGCGCTCGCGCGGGAGCCCAGACATACGGGGCTGCGGATGTGAGCAGATGCACGGAGCCCGGGCGTGCACACGTAAACACGGGCCCAGCTGCGTCTGCTCGGGGGAGCTTACACGGCACCGCAGATGGGAGCACCAGGGAGGGCAGCGGCTTGTAAACACAGGGCCAAGGGTAGGCCCACAAGACAGGAGCAGACATGTGTGTGCAGACAGGATGAGGCGCGAGACCAAGGACGGGCACAAGGAGACACAGTCAGGGCCCCCGAACCCCCTGGGAGCGAGGAAGCCAAGGCTCGCGGAGCCCACGCAGCCAGGCTCAGGGGCGCAGACACGCACTCAAGCCCAGGACTGTCCCTTGTATCTGTGATCGCACGCCTCAGCCCAGGCTCAGGCTTGCTTGGACCCCAGACTCACATCTTCCCCGGGATCTCCAGGCTCCCCTGCACGGCCGGCGTCCCCCTGCACAGAAGGGATGGTGAGGGGGACAGTCACCCAGCCTGACGCATCTCTGCCCCGTGCTCAGGCCCTGGGGCCAGACCCCCTCACCTTCTCCCCTCGTGGTCCTGGCAGTCCTCGGTCGCCTTTGGCTCCCTGTAGAGATAGGGGTCGGGAGGCAACCCAGGCGTCAGAGTCACAGGCAGAGATTCAAGGAGGGAGGCAAGAGGCGAGGGCTTAAATGTGGGGCATGTTATGGAGGTTGAAGGTCACGATGGGTGGGAAACGGATGGTCAAAGGTCACCTGCCGCCGAAGTTTCTAGACTCACCGGCTCACCCACCAGGTCTCCAGCAAGGCCTCCGGGGGATCCCTGAGGAGGGAGAGGGGTCAGTGGGCTTCCCCAGCCCCCACCACTTGGCCTCTCCTCCCCGGCTTCCCACACACTCACCTTCTCTCCCTTTTCTCCAGGGGCCCCGACCCCAGCCTGTGAAGAAATGCCAAGTGAGTTACCCAGCCTCCCCACGTCCCCCACCCCAGTCCCGGGGCAGATGGAGAAATTAAAGCTAGGTAAGGAGAAGTAGGTACAGAGGGTGGGGTCGGGGTCAAAGATCACCTGTCCAGGGGTGCCCATGGGTCCAGGCTCTCCTTTGGGTCCCACAGGGCCGGGCTGACCTGGTAACCCCTGTGACAGAGCAGTGTGCGGGACTCAGCGCGCCCCCACCTCCCTGCCTCTGCCACCCCTGCCCGCCTCATCCTCAGGCACGCAACTGGGCACCAGCCCCCATAACAGGCCGAAAGCAAGCTCCCCCAGAACACGCACCGGCACGCCAGGGGCCCCTCTGTCCCCATCTTTTCCGCTGACACCATCACGACCCGGAGCTCCTGGCTTCCCCATCTCCCCCTGAGAGGGAAGAGATCTGTCAGGGGTCTGCCCGTTGACCCCTGATCTCTAGAACCCAGCCCCTGAACCCCAGGACTCACCACTTGTCCAGGCAAACCTGGTGCCCCCTGTGGACCCTGAGAGAGAACAAGTCAGATGTAATAGGGGACACGTGACAAGGGGACATGCGGCAAAGGACAAAGGAGGAGAATGAAGAACATGGGATTCACAAGGCAGGGAGATGGTGTCCCTCGGGGGACTCGCTCACCACAAGGCCCGAAGAGCCGGGAGGGCCAGGGAGTCCCACAGCCCCAGGCGGTCCAGGCAGGCCCTGGGAGGGGGGTGGAGAAAATGTTCAGGGCAGCCCAACCCCACCCCCGACCCCTCTCTTCGTGGGACCCTAACCCATGAGCCGGGCCACTCACCCGTCCTGGTGGTCCTGTCTCTCCAGGCTCCCCCTGCAAAGGTCCCAGAGACTGCATGAGCTCACCGATGGCTGAGAGGCTCCCGGGGCCCAGGCCAGGGGCGGAGACCACGTGGACTGAGCACTTGGGGCTCAGCCTCACTGCGGGCAACAGCACCCCAAAAGGAGCCTCCGCCTCCTTCCATCCACATACCCACGCGCTCCTGCACTCACCTTCAGGCCAGAAGGTCCCTGGGGTCCTGCAGGGCCAGCAAGACCCTAGAGAAAAGTATCGTGGGAGGGGACAGGGGTCTGAGATATCAGTTTGGGCTCAGGGATTAACATAAACAAGGCCTGGCCCATCCTATCCCTCCGTGACCCCTACCAGGGAGTCCTCCCTCCCGTCACTCACCGGGGCACCAGACGGTCCAGGATCTCCGTGCCCACCCTGTTGGTGACAGAAAGAGTGTGATGACGGGGAGCCAGCCCCACCCTACCAGGAAAACTGAGGCAGCATTGCCCATGGTGGTGGTGGGGGGGGGGGATTGGGCATAGGGTGTGGACAGGAGGGCTGAGGCTTCCAGGGTACTCACTGCTGGGCCAGGGGCTCCCCTCATGCCCGGTGGACCCTGGAGAGAGAGGGGCCTGCTGAGCCTTCAGCTGGGCTCTCTCGCTGGGGACCTTTGCTTGGGGGCCCACATCCAGGTCCCCGCCCCTCTCGGGTCCAGCTCCTCACTACAGCAGCCGCTGCTGAGAGCCCACATACTCACGGGCTGCCCCCCATGGATAACCCATATGGGCTCCCCCCCGCCCCACAGACATCACACCCCCAGGCAGCCAGGTGCAGCCCCCTGCCCCGGGAACAGGCGCGCAAACCCAGCTGCCAGCACACCTCGGAGCGGGGCAGAGGCCCGCGGGCTCCTGGGGGCTGCGGTTCCCCCAGAGCCCGGGCCAGGCCGCCCCCACCCCCACTCACCGGCTTCCCTTCGGGCCCCGCCACACCACGCTCTCCTGGCAGACCCTGGAGAGAACAGGTTTAAGCCACACGGTCCTGGCCCTCGGATCCCAGCTCCCGCCCCACCCAGCATCCTCCTAGACGGTCAGAGGCAGGGCCAGTCCCAGGAAGTGCAGAGCCCCGCACAGAGACCCATGGAAGAGCCGAGCTCCTGCACACGTGGACTCACCGGGATGCCATTGTGACCCCTCTCTCCAAGCTCTCCCCTGTCCCCTTTGATGCCTGCCACTCCCTGAAAGTGAGTATCATGGTGTGAATCCTCGATCCCTGCCAGACACACACCACCCTGGGAGGTCCCCACAGAAGGAGGGGGACACATGAGGGCGTGGCCGCCTCACCCTGTCTCCTTTGGGGCCTCGGTCGCCATCGCTGCCTGGCTCCCCCTGCGGGGAAGAGATGTCAAGCCGGGCCCCGGTGCCACACAGGGAGTGGCCCCAGGGGATCCACACTGACCTTAGCACCTTTGAGCCCAGGGGGTCCTCGTTCTCCAGAAAGTCCGGGACCTGACCCTTCCACAGCCACCTATACACACAGGGTCACAGGAAAGAGATGTGTCCGTCACAGATCACAGGGTCACAGAGGGTCAGGGGGTCCAAGACCCCGCATGGAGGCTCCTGCGGCAGAGACCAAGGGCAGCCTCCTAGTGACAGCAGGCACAGGCCTCGGGCAGGGCTGGGGTGAGCACCTTGGGGCCAGGGGGGCCAGGAGGTCCGGGGGGGCCAAGAGAGCCGTCTCTGCCCTGCAGAAAAGAAGAAATTGAAATGGCTGCCCGGGTACAGCCTCCAGGTGGCCCCTGTCCCTGCAGCCCTACCCCAGCTCACCTGTTCTCCACGCTCTCCTTTCTCTCCCCGTTCCCCCTGAAATGCAGAGAGCAGGGTGAGGGCTGTGGCCATGGGGAGCCCCACTCCTCCCAAGCCCACTTTCCTGGCCCTCCCCGGGCCAGCCCCCAGGCTCACCCTCTCTCCTGGCTTTCCTGCCTCCCCAACAGCCCCAGCCCGACCTGGGAGTCCAGGAATGCCAGGCTTGCCAGGCTCTCCGGCAAGGCCAGGAAGTCCAGGGGAGCCCCTCTCCCCAAGGGCCAGGCCAGGTGGCCCCTGGGGACCAGGATCTCCACGGTCTCCCTTCAGCCCGCGTTCTCCAGGAAGGCCGACGGGACCCTGAGGGAGGAGAAGACTAAATACCGGTGGCCGGGCTACACCGCCATGGGGCACACCCCACCGAGCAGCCACCACTCACTTCCTTGCCCAAGGGTCCCTGCTCTCCCGGCTCCCCCTTGGGGCCACGACGCCGTTCAGGCGCAGGCAGGAAGCTGCCGGAGCTCTCGTCCCAGGTCTCCACGATTTCCCGCAGAGCAGACACCTAGGGGACGGCGAGGGGTCAGAGGAGCAGAGCACACAGGGGCAGCCACCCAGCCCCGGGGCTCCGGGGCCACTATTCCCTCCAGGGGGCCCACCCTGGCCCCACCCCCAGCCCTGAAACAACCTACCTTGAGGCCAGCAGTTTCCAGCAATCGCTCCACATTCTGGGGACACAGGCTGGGTGAGGGGCTGACCACGTTAGAGAAGCCCCTGGCTCCTGCCCCACTCTGCTCTGGAAACATCCTTCCTACCCTTTAGCTCTTGTCTGAAGCTTGACTGAAGTTCCCCTGGGAACCCCTCCCCAGTGTGTCCCCACAATGCAGGTTCCCCGAGGTGGAGGCTACAGAACCCCCAATAGGGCAGGGGGCCAAGCCCACAGGACAGGACCTGGGAGCCCCCATGGCAAGTGCAAGAGGATGGAGAGGAGGCCCCTGGGGTCTTGCAGGTCCCAATTCACTCACCGCCATACTCCCAGGTTCTCCCCTCAGGCCACGTTCACCAGGAAGGCCCTGGAGAAACCAAGCCATGAGCTGCAGGGACCTGGCTTGTGGGATGTATGTGCCTGGGCGGGGGTGGGGTGGGTGCTAAGGCCGTCTGGACATGTGAAAAAGGTGGGGACCTCACCTGTTCCCCTTTGGATCCAGTCTCCCCACGCTCACCCTGTGAACAGAGAAGGCTCAGCAGGTGGGGAACTGCCCTCCCGGCCCCGGTTTGCCCCTCACCATAGAACCTACCCAACACATGCACACTCACCTTGGGGCCCACGTTCCCTGGGACACCAGGAAAACCCTGAGACATTCCGGAGAAAACAAAGGGGTCACACAGGATCACGGCACTCCAGGAGCATATCCAGCGGGAGCACAGTGGCCCCGGTGCCCTCAATCCCAGGGTGACCCTAGACACTCACCTGGCCAGAGGGCCCGACCTGCCCCGGGAGGCCTGGAGGGCCCTGGACTCCAGGGCTGCCAGGAGTTCCGCGCTCGCCCTTGGGGCCATCGCGACCCTATGGAGGATGCAGCCACCATCAGGACCCCCACGACCCCGGAAACATGGAGCTTCATCTCACAGGGGCAGGGGCAGCACTCACGTCTCTCCCTGGGACACCCGAGTCTCCTTTCTCTCCCTAAGGAAGATAGGGTGCTTCAGGCATGGTTCCAATCTGAGGCCAGAGCAGACCCCAGCTTGGGGGTCAGGGGCTTTACCTTCCTCCCGTCTTCTCCAGGGTCCCCAGCTTCTCCCTGTGGGCAGAGAACACACATCAGCCCAAACACTCACCGGTGTCTGGCTGCGAGCCCCTGTCTTGGCAGATCTCAGATGACAATACGTCTGTGCCTGCAGCTCCATGCCTCTGCGTGTCTTAGCTTGGCCAGCAGCCATGTGAGTGAGCTGGGGCAGGTCTAAGGGCATGCCTGCACGGGTCTGCTCACCTCACTGCGCACGTCCTCCAGTCTCTGTTTCTAGATGCAACTCCACATGCATGCACTGCTGGGGTAGCGTGTCTGCAGGTCCTGGGTGTATGCACTTGTGTCCATATGTGTCTTAGCATGTGTGTACGTGGGTCTGGGAGGTGACTGTGTGTCTCAGCCTATCTGCACATCTTGGCCGAGGTCTGCACATGGACATGGGCTTATGTAGGTGTACACAGGATCTGGACATGTGCTTGCATGTCCCTGATATACTGACAGTTAGCTGTGTGTCTTTTTATTTTTATTTTTATTTTTTTACTGAGATATCTTCACACGCTATACAGTCAGCTCTGTGTCTTGGCATCCATCAGTATGTCTGCATATCTCTACGTGTATGTGGGTGACCATGGATAGAAACACAGGTGTTGGCATGTCCGGCTTGTGTCACATGTCACAGGGCCATGGAGCTACCTCAGCACAGATCTACATGCAGCCCCGTGTGCAGGTAAACCACAAGTCTGGATGGAGGTATCTGTGTGTCAGTGTGTGTGTCTGCAAGTGTCCCTGGATTGTGTCCAGGCCAACGTGTCTGCATGTCTCCATCTGCACCCGTGTCTATGGGTTATCTCGGCTGTACCAGTCCATCCAGGCACAAGCTGCCACGTCTACCTAACTCATTAAACATCTGTGAGAGTGTGTGTGTGTGTGCACCTGGAAGCAGACATCAGCAGAGGTCTGTGTGCCTGGGCTCAGTACAACTCAGTGTGCCTCCGTGTGTGTGTGCCTCGTATGTATCCATGCATCTGGGCTATGTAGACGTGCCGGCATTTCTCAGTAGGTTTGGCCTTGGCTGCCCCAGACACTCACGTTTTTCCCATTCAGGCCAGGTTTGCCATCCTCGCCTGGCTTTCCCTGGAGGAACAGATCACAGAGAGGTCAGGGCTGCGGTCAGGGCTGTCAAAGGGCAAAAGATAACATGAAAGCCTGGGCTCACCAATGCTCCAGGGGTTCCTGGAGGTCCTGGGGGGCCATGTTCTCCTCGGAGGCCTGGAAGCCCCTGGAAAAAGTCTTTGCTAGGATTGAGGGGACCACTGAGATATCCCCTGGGGAACACCTCGGTCACTGGGAGGACCCCACTGAGCTCCTCCTCCAGCGCAGAGACCCTCAGGATTGGGAGGCCCCATTGAGGTCCCCTAAGGCAGAGACCCCATGGGTTGGGGTGGGGGAGACTGCTGAGATTCCCAAGGAAGAACCCCAAGAACTTGGGGGCCCTAAGACCCCCTAAGGCAGAGAAGGTCTGAGATCCCTCCCAAGGGCAGGGCTGCACCAACCCCCCCCATTCTGTTGCTGATGCAGTGACCATGATGACCTGGCTGGAGCTTAAATGTGGCCCCCTGAGCCACCCTGTGTCCCAACAGCTCCCCTCACTTACATCTCTTCCTGGGTCTCCAACTTTGCCCGTCGTGCCCTAAGAAGACACTCAAAGTCAGGGAGTTCACCCTGGTCATGGGATCAGGGACATACCTGCTGACAGGACCTCTAGCTCCTGCCTGCATGGCGGTAACACCCACCCACCCCCGCACCCAACGGGGCTCCAGAAGAAGACACAGATAATCAGTCCGGCCCTAGAGCTTATCGAGGCCTAGAAGAGCTGGGCCCTTGTGTGAAGAGGGAAGGGAAGAGGGGGACGGGCCGTGACTCACAGGCAGCCCAGGGGGGCCAGAGGCTCCTGGTTTCCCATCCAGCCCATTCCGGCCATCCAGCCCAGGAGGGCCCCGGTCACCCTGAGAAGGACAGAGTGGTGAGGGGCCTCGAAGGCTGAGATGGATTTGAGAGTTCACATCTCGAAAAGCCTTGACACCCGCTCACCTTTTCTCCTGCTGGGCCTCGGACACCTGGGTCTCCCTGGAGGGAACAAAGTCAGCTGAGAGAGGAAGACAAAATGGGAACTGTAAGGCTGAGGGGGCAAAGTGCATGACTCACCTGGGGGCCTGGGGGGCCCCGCAGTCCAGCGATGCCCTGAGGACGGGGGGAAGAAGGAGTCAGGGTGGGCTTCCCAGGCTGCCACCTTCCCTCAGGACCAACCACACTCACCCTCTCTCCGGAGGCTCCTGGGGGACCAGGGTCACCCTTGGGCCCTTGAGGACCCTCCTGTCCACGGTCCCCAGGCTCTCCCTGTGGCAGAAATGGGCCTGGTGAGGACTAGCACTGGGGCCCCAGGGCAAGCCCGAGGCAGAACTGGCATGAGGGGTCCTCATAGCTTCACTCCATCTACAGACCCTGATACCTTCTCTCTGGCTCCAAGCCCCGTGTCTACCTGGAGGGAGAACGACAGCGAGAAGGATGACTCAGCAAGGGGAGGAGGGGCCGGCAGGGAGGGGCCGCAGGGAGGGAAGAGGTCCGTATCAGAGGGGCAGTGGGGCAAGGGGGAGCAATGGAAGGGGTGAGGGAATGCAGTGCAAAGCTGTTAGGGGCGAGCAAGGGAGGTGACAGTGGCTGACAGAGGAGCAGACCCAGCCCAATATTTACCAGCCGTCCAGGTATTCCTGGGGGACCCTGGGAAAGGAAATTATTGAGGTCCTAAGACATGGCTCAGGTGTGCCCCCATGCTCAACTCTGGCCCCAGATTCCCTGCAGCAGCTCCCAATGCCAACCACCAAGGGGCAGCTCAGGCCTCGAAATGGCCATCAGTGCTCTCCACCTTGACCTCCAGCCCCCTGCCTGGGTGCCAACAGGACACAGCAGCAGCACCAGGGAAATGCCCACCCCCCCCTGAGTCCGGCATCCCAGCCCTGCTCACCGGCTCCCCACGGTCACCCTTGGGTCCAGATGGTCCAGGGCTGCCCTGCAGAGAGTCAAGGGACAAGGGTCACTCTGGGTAGGCAACAGATTGGGGTAGCTTTGAAGGGACCATAAGGACTCATGGGGATCCTGGTAGCCTTTGGAGAGTTGTGATGATGAGGTCACAGGAAGTGAAGATTGTGAGGCTTAATATTGCAGAAGGGATGGCAGGATCAGGGGCTGGGAATTCGATGGTTGGGGGGCTGAGGTGGGAGTCGGGGGTCAGAACTCACGTTTCTTCCGTCCTCTCCAGGATCACCCTGGTCTCCCTTCTCTCCCACAGGCCCCCGAGCTCCAGGTGCCCCCTGGGAAGAGCACCTCCTCTGAGACAGTCCCTCAGCATTCTGCAGGCCCCCCATCTCCTCCCATATTGCCTCAGGTCCCTCATCACCCCCAAAATCCATGCTAGAGCTTCCCATCACCCCATGTCTCCTTGCAGGGTCTCCAATCATCCAATCACCTCCCACCCCCTCCAGAACTTCCCATCACCTCTTATCTCCCTCAGAGTTTCCCAGCACCTTCCTGCCCACATCCAACAGGTTTTCCCATCACCCTCCCTCCCTCCCTTTCTTCTCTCCAATAAGCCTCACCCGAAGGCCACGCTCGCCAGCTTTTCCAGGCAAACCAGGGTCACCCTGGTGATGGAGTGGGCAAATGACAGAGGATCAAACCGTGTGACACAGGATCATACTCAAAGTCCGGGGGTCACTACTAATAGGTCACTGATTCCTGAGAACCCCAGGCCTCGATGGTGGAAACAGCCCCCACCCCGAGAGAGCTTGAGAAGGAGAGACAGGCAACCCATCTGGTGCCATCAGGGAGTCGGGGGGCAGAGATGAGCCTGGACACCTCCTGGGCAGGAGGCAGGGGCTGGGCTCGATGACCTGGTTAAAGTCCCCAGCCCATGGCAGCTCAAGGTAGAGGATCAGAAACCACAGTGGGAAGGAGTCTCACCGGGGGACCTTCGTCGCCTTTCTCTCCAACTTCACCCTGTGAGACATGACAGTCAGCCCCAGCCCCAAGATCTCCAGCGATACCGGCTATGATGCCCCACAATCCTCCCAACCCCAGCTTTCTTACATCTCGTCCTCGGGTGCCGACGGGTCCTGGGGGTCCAGGCCGCCCAGGGTCTCCCTTCTCCCCAGGAGGACCCGAGTCACCCTGTGGAGGAGGCAGAAGTGAGGGGACATGGGATACGTGCGGCACCAGCCCTCCAGGGGAGGCGGCCCCAGAGACCAAGGTCACAGGTACTCACCGGGGCTCCTGCTCTGCCAGTGAGGCCGACGGGACCCTGGAGGTGGTAGGGAAGGGCAGCAGGGCTTCATTGGAGCTCCCGGGCATCCTCCTCTGTCATGCCCCCAAACCTACTTTTACTCACCCGGTCTCCAGGGTCTCCCTTGGGGCCAGGGTCTCCAGGAAGAACCAAGCCAGGTGGGCCCTGCGGGTGGAAGGCTCAGTAGTCAGGGAGTCTCCGACCTTCACCTGCACCGCCTTCCCACCGCATCGACACTTCCCCCTCACTCACCCGCTCCCCTTTGGCTCCAGTGGCTCCTCTGGGCCCAGAGGACCCCATGTCCCCCTGGAGGTGACAAAGGCCATCCACGTCAGTCCCAGACTCCAGCAACCCCCAGCCATCACGCTGCAATCCTCATGACCTCCAGGGAAGGTCCAGAGGCAGGCCTGATGACCTCGACCTCAATCCCAGAAGCCCCTCTCCTTTTCCATTCCAGACTTACTTTTTCTCCTTTGGCCCCAGCACCAGCAGGTCCCTGAAAACAGGACAGACACAGCTCAGTTCTATCTGGGGCCCACAGAGCCAGAGTGTGGGTTGGGATGGAGTTATACAGAACTGGGAAGCACCAAGCACAGCCCCTGACCAGAGGTCACAGGGTCGCAGCTGGGGGACAGGGCAGGGGCCATGGGAAACGGGGTTGGCACTGAGCATAGAGCCCTGGATGGGGTCATACGATCACAGCCAAGAGCCAGAGGCTGGGTGATGGCATGCAGAGAGTCAGAGCCCTGGGCCTGTTCAGGGTCCTAAGGTCATGTGGCTTATTAGGTATCCTCCCTCTACTCACCACTGCAGGGTCCCCAGGACGGCCAGGCTCTCCCTGTAGAGAGAAGATAGAGGCAGGGATGGGTCAGTGACCCACCTAGGAACCCAGCGTCTCAGCATCCCACCTGCCACATCCCTGGTACCCGGGGGTTCAGGCCCCCAGCCCATGACCCACCTTCTCTCCTCGGTGGCCAGTGGGTCCTGGTGGCCCCTGCATATGGAGAAAGGGTGAGCCTGGGATGGAAGGGTAGGGGAGGAACATGCAAAAGCCCCATCTTGGTCCCACCACATTTGCAGACTCACCTCACGACCCTCGGCTCCAGGACGTCCCGCAACTCCGGGCAGCCCCTGGGAAAGAGGAACAGAAATGCTGATCCAGGTGGGTGGGGGAGGGGTGGGAGTGAAGGCTGGTGAGGGGTCACAGGTCAGAATCTAGATTGGCAGGGGTCAAATTCAGCAGGAAGGCAGAGACCAGGTCAGTGGAAGTCAAGGTGAGCACAGCAGGGGTTGAGTCAGCGGGTTCAGGTTTGAAGTTGGGCCCCTAGGGCTGAGTTTTAGAGCCTGAATCAGAAGGGATCAGGAGCCATGTGAAGAGGAGTGAAGGTGCATGGGGGCAGCAGGAGTGCAGGGCAAGAAGTCAGAACTAGGAAGGGGCACAGCCCAGGTGACACTGGCATTGGGGTCAGTGACTCACCTGGGGCCCCACTGGGCCAGCAGGTCCACGTTCACCCTGTTGGAAAAGAAGAGGTCAGAGCTGAGTCTAGTCCTAGACCCCCAGGCCCAGAGAGCCCCCAAAGCTGCACTCACCTTCTCTCCAGGCTCCCCCATGGCCCCTGTCAGCCCCTGGTCACCCTGAGGAGAGAAAGGAGGGAGAGAGCTTTGACCATCCAACACTGGACAAGATGTCTCAAACTCTCCCCAAGCTCCCTTCTGAAACTGCAACCTCTGACCTGGAGAGAACCCTTATCTCCAACCCCTGACCATCCAGTCTCCCCTAATCCCACAGGGAGTCCCAGCGTATCACCCCCTCACATCCAGTCCCTACAAATGGCACTCACTTTGGGGCCAATATCTCCAGGAGGTCCCCGTACGCCCTGGAAGAGATGGATTTGGGGGTTCATTGGTTTGGGTTGAGCATAAAGATGGAGTAAGGGGTTGAGGGTGAGGGTGGGAACGATGCCTGCCACTCAGAACCCAGGGCTCTATACTTACCCGCTGACCCGGGGTCCCCGGTTGTCCTGGGAGGCCAGGGGCTCCATCCTCACAGACACCCTGAAGGAGAAATGCATGGGTGGGAAGACAAGGGGAGGCCCTGCTCCCCAGTACCCAGAACCCCCTGCCCCAGAACTGTGATCCAAAGAGGCCTCCTACCTTCTCTCCTTTCTGTCCAGAAGGCCCAGCTGGGCCTTGGGGACCAGGGTTTCCAGGAAGTCCCTGGAAGGAAGTGAATAGAAACGTGAGCCCAGAACTGTGAGGCCCAGCACCCACCGACCTCCCCAGCAGGGTCCCTGGCCCCTCCACTCTCAGCCCTGACATGGTTCCAGCTTTCCCAGAATAGTATCAAGGCCCTCTCACCGGCTCTCCTGGCTCGCCTACAGCAGGGCCACCGACACCTGATCCAGGGGGGCCCTGGGAGAGAAGATCAGGCCCGTAGGTGCCAGGGAGACCAGATACCAAGCCACCCCCAGCATATCTGGACCTTCACTTACCCGTTCCCCACGGTCGCCTTTGTCACCCTGAAAGACAGACCACGGCCCCGTGACCCTGGATCATACCTCCCCCCTTCAAAATATTAGAAGAGATGAGGGGTCATGGGGTCAAATTGGGTTACAAGAATCATGAGGGAACTGGGGAGTCATGGGGTCGAGGTGAGGCTAAAAGGGTCACATGGGCTTAGAACAACCAGTAGGGATTGTGTTGGGTTCAAATTGGGTCACCAGGTCACTGGATCACATAGAGGTCATGAGACCATATGAGGATCATGCTGTCACCTTCACAGCTGTGCCAGGAAGCCCCGGGGGACCACGGGGTCCTGGGTCCCCCACTGGGCCACGAGGTCCAGAGGGTCCCTGATGGAGAAAACAAGGTATAAGATGCCACCCCAAGGACTCCCACTCTCATTCCATCTTACCCATCACCCACCACCACGTACCCTGGAACTTACCGCAGGTCCAGAGTCCCCTTTCTGTCCAGGAAGCCCTGGGCCCTCGCCTCCAATGACTCTTCCAGGCTCCCCCTGCAGGGATACAGAGCAGTGGGCAGGGTTCAGGGCATGGGAGGCTTGAGGTAGGAGAAGCTCACAGAGGTGCCCCAGCCAGAAGTAATTCCTTCTCACGCCTTAGGCCGTGCATGGAGTCTGGCCTGGGATGACCCTGCTCCTCCCTGGGACATCCTGGGTGCCCACCTCTCGCCCTTCACCTACCGGCTCTCCCTTCGGGCCTCGAGGCCCTTGCTCTCCCTGAAGACAAAACAGAGCAAAGTCATGCTTGGGCTAGGGTGAGTTTCAGGGTGGCCCCCCAGGGGCCAACACTGACCCCCCTGCCCAGGCTCCCCAACCCGCAGAAAGAACCCTGGGAAGTCAGTGGGAGAGCAAGGAAGGGAAGGCACCTTACCGCTTCCCCACGAGAGCCAGGCCACCCTGGGGAGCCCTGTAAATGGAAGCCAGAGTCAGAACCAGCCCACCCCACCCAGGCAAAGTGTCTCTTGGATGATGTCATGGGCCTACCATATGACCCGAAGGGCAAGACTTGCTCACCTTTGGTCCAGGGGTCCCAGGAGTACCGGGGCGGCCAGGGCTGCCCGGAGGTCCATCTGCTCCAGGGAAGCCCTAAGGAGGCAAAGAGGTGAGGACGAGAAGGGACATTGTGGAGGAGCCCAGACTGCTCTTCATCTGGACCCCTCGGCCCACAGGCCCTTGGGTGTGGGCAGGGGTGGAGCAGTGGGTCAGAGAAACGTTCCCTTATTGCTGAGCGGCAGAGCAAAATCCCTTCCTCTGGGGCTCAGAACTTCCATCCAGCCTCTCTAGGGGTCCTCACAGCCCCACTAGCCTCCCTTCTTCAGAGCCTCTCCCAAAGTCTCTGGGGTGGGGTGTGTGCCTAGAAACACTCTGTAATTCTCTCTCTTCTTTTTCTCCTCTCTTCTAAAAACCTTGAGAAAACTTGAGGAGTGCCTTAGGGGAACCTCAACGGCCATACTCACCCTCTCGCCCTTTGCAATGATGCTTCCAGGAGGTCCCTGGGGGCCAGGAGCACCGCCCCTGCCCTGAGAGAACAGAGCAGATGAGTAGGCAGAAAGCCAGACAGGGTGCAGAGGATGGGTGTGGGGAGACACTCACCGGGAGACCAGGGGAGCCAGGAGACCCAGCTTGTCCTTTCATGCCCTAGGAACAGTGGTGAGTGAGCTTTGCATTGCTAATCTTCCCCTAATCCACTGGCCCCCCATCCACTGACCCCCAATCCCAGTCACTCACCATCTCTCCAGGTTCTCCCTTCTGGCCCTGAGGAAAGACATGTCAGATGAGGGTCAGAATGGCCAGCCTCAGAAGTGTCCCTTGCCCACCCACCCAGCCTTGGACACTTACCTTTGGACAATGCACTGTGCAAGTTTCTGGGTGTGGCTGTGGACACAGGGTCTCCTTGAGCCCGGGAAGTTCTATCAAGAGCCCCCAGGCCCTGTCCTCTCCCCTACCTAACCCCCCACAGGCTTCTTCCAAACCTGGCTGGTGCCTGAGGTTGCCTGACACAAAGCTGTTGCCAGGCCACTGACTGCCTGGTCCAGGCTTGGACCGTCATCCACAGCGAAGAAGGTCTGGGCAGGGTCAGTGCCCGGCACCAAGCGACGCAGCTGCTCTGGGTCAGCTCCCGCCAGGCCCAAGATCACCACATTGAGCCCTAAAAAGGGATCCAGCAACCTTCATGACAGCTCCACTGGGGCCAGCCCTACCCCAAGACCCCAGCCCCACCAGCCCCACTCCTTACCAGCAGCCTGGGCCTCACGGATGGGGCCAAAGACGTCACCTCTCAAGGGTTCTTCCACTAACAGAACCATCACCCCTGGTGCATGCCGGCGGCGCCCAGGAGCATCTGATGCCAACAGGTACCTGTGAGCTGTGGCCACGGCAGTGCCTGGAAGGAAGGACATGTCAGAACCCTAGGACACTGAGCTCCCAACAGTGAAGCCCCAAGAGTTCGCTCTCACTGAAGTCCTCACCTAGGTTGTTCCCACTTGGGTCTATGTAAGGGATATCACGGATTTTCTGCAAGATGATGCCAAGGTCATGGGAACTGTTCAGTGGGAACAGTGGGGAGGGTCTGTGACTGTAGGACAGGAGGCCAACCTGGGGTGGGGGGAGACAAAGAGTTTGGGGAGGGCAATGAAAGACTGTGGGTGGGGGGACACAGAGCCTGGATGGGTTAATACAGAGCTTGGGGGGTGGAGAGTAAATGAAATATCAGGCTGTCAGCAGGGACAATAGGCCAGGGAGCCAGCCATCAGGGGAGATCTGGATGCCAGAGGAGCACTAGAAGAAAGTATGAATTACTATTGGGTCAGGAGGTGGCAGCTGGCGTGGGGCCTGCAGAGGGAGAAGGTAGGGAGAGCTAGGGGTCTGGGCTGTCTTTGGGACCAAACCTGGACCGCCTGTGGCCCAAGGGGACCAAGTGCAGACACCAGACGCTCCAGAACCCGCTTCACAGCCTCTGCACGGTGAGCACTGTCTCGAGTGGCATGCAGCAAGAACACCACATCAGCCAAGCCATGGGGACACCCTGCAGGAAGGCGGCCAAGTCACTAAAGTAGTTGATCCATCCAACTGCTTCCTGAGGTCCCTCCTAGCCTGTCCACCATACCTGGGCTTTGCGTGATGGAGGCCTCGGGACCTCGCACGCCTCCCCGGATGGGTGTCAGGGAGAACATATAGGAGACACCAGGTTCTAGTCCTGTCACCCGCTGGGAGCTTGAGATGCCTGGCAGCGTCTGTGGGGCCCCCGGTACCACTGCAGAGATCAGACCTCAGTTAAACATGAGGCCCTCCATGGGGCCCAAATTGCCACTCTACCCCCAACCCTGGCCTCCCTCTCACCTTGGCCAAGGCCTCTGAGTGGCCGCCAAGATAGGATATAGCTGGATGCTCCAGGCACTGGGGTCCAGGCCAGAGTCACTGAGTCCATTGAAGTGTCCACTACATGCAGTTCAGTACTTGGGATTCTAGGTGACTCTGAAGGAGGAATCAAAGATTCCTGGGTATTATACAGAACCCAGAGGGAAGGGATCTAAGGAGGTGAGACACCTGAGGCAGTGAAAAAAGTATCATGGAAGGTCACGCTGGCAATACCCCAAGGTCAGGGGTGGTAGGGGGAGCCACTCAGGGTCATGAGGTGCAGGAAATCAGGGTGGATTATCAGTGACAGAGCTACACCAATACAGGGGTGGGCCCTGTGTGCTCACCAGTATGTTCAGTCACCTCCGTTGGGGGCCCTTCTCCAGCCGGCCCCAGGACACTCAGCCACACGTGGTACTGGGTCCCTGGGTCCAGCCCTTCCAGGTGGTAGCTGCTGAACTCAGGGCCCAGGACCCGGGACTGCTCCTGGCCACCTAGGGCCGGTATAAGGGTGGAAGGTAAAGGAGTGGGGCACATGGGCCTACCCATCTCAGACCCTTCACCTCACTCACGGAGTCTGCTGACCCAGTCCGCCCTCCTGACTGATCCTGCCCATCCTCCCTGACCCTCACTGACCTCATTGACCCCACCCAACTCACTGATTGATCTCATCCACTTCACTGACTGTCACTAACCCCAGAGACCCCCAGTGACAAACCCCACTCCTTCTCACTGACTTCCTCCATCTCACCGAACCCACCCTCGTGCTAACTCCTCTACTGGTCCCTGAAAGCCTTCCAGAGATGCTCTCACCCTCAGGTCGCCATCGCAGACGGTAGCCATGCGCACCGGGCACTGACTCCCAGCGCAACCTCAGCGACTGCTCTCCGCGTTGCACTACTCGAAGGGTTCCCAGGGCTGGTGGAACCTCAGGCGCTTAAGAGAAAGCGTGGGAATCAGAGGCTCCACTCCCACGGGCCGCTGAGCCAATCCCAGCAGGATCCTGGCACACGCACTGCCCCCAACCGGCCCCTCCGCCTATCCCAGGCTTCATCCCTCCTCTCCCCTCAGACCCCGCCCCCATAGGAACACTACCAATCCCTGGTTCCTTTCCCCAAACCGGGCACAAGCCCCGCCCCCAAACCATCCAAACCACCAATCCAAGGCTCGCCAGGGCCCAAGCTCCGCCTACGCGTGGTGACGACGATGGAGACCGGAGCGCCCTCGCGGTCCCCGACCAGCGCGGTCACGCGCACGGAGTAGCTAACGCCACCTTCGAGGCCCCGGATCTCTGCAGAGTCCGTGTTTCCTGGGAGTATCTGCTGTCTTGTGGGGCCCCCTGGCCAGGCGAGCATAATAGGACAAGGTTTAGAATTGGGTATGGCTGACTGGAGGAGGCAATCCTGGCTAAGCAGTACAAGGACGGCTCAGGGGCCATACCCTCGCTCCGGCCCCAGGCCAATCTGTAGGCTGTGGCTCCAGTGACCCCGACCCAGGTGATCCGCACCACATCGCTGGAAGCGTTGAGGATCTGCAGCTTGGACACGGTGCCCACAGGCTCAGGCGCTAGGAGCAGAGACAGAGTAAGGGGTCGGGAGCCACTGTGTGGCCAGCAGTGAACAGGCAGTGCAGGCATGGTCAGGCATGGTCAACACAGGGGCGGTCTGAAGGCCATCGGGAGGTTATTGCCGACAGGTCAGGGTGGGCAGCCCCTGGGAGGGAGAGGGTCCCTGCCTGGGAGTGGGTGGGGTGGGGCAGGGAGGAGGTCACTCTGAGTGGATACTTAGTGTGACTAGGACAGCTGTCGAGGAACAGGCAGCTGGAACAGTCAGGGATACACAGCAGTGGGATAGCCAAGGAGGGGACTGGCAGCTCGCCAGGGTTCGCTCACCAGTCCTCACAACCACAGAGGCAGGGGTCCCATCCACGCCAGCCACGTGGGGCCGCACATGCACCGTGTACTCAGTATCCGGCTCCAGCCCTTCCAGTTCAGCCACTGTGGCTTCCCCAGAGACCAGCTGGGATTTCTCTGGCTCTGGGGATGGGGACAGCTCCAGGGTTAGCCAGTCTGCCCCCAACGCCCCACCTGGATGCCCAAGACCCCCGGTCCCTGTTCCAGCCAGCCAAACCTGAATTCCCCACCACCCTCCGAAGCCCCTGGTCCTCACCGTGGGCTGAGTGCCAGGAGATCCTGTATCCCGTGGCTCCAGGAACCCTGGTCCAGGCAATGGTGACAGATGAGCTGCCGGCCTGAGTCACATGGACTGTCCTCACTGGGCCCAGTGGGTCTGGGGGGAGAGGCAATAGGAAGTATTATGGGGAAGGAAGTAGAAGACATGTGGGGGAGCCGGTGGGGGTTCTAATGGGATAGTCTGACAGAGAAGCTAGTGGGGAGCCATCTGACAGGGGAAGGCGATGAGAGTCTAAGAGGAGGCAGAGATCTGACAGGGAGCTAGTGAATGAGTCAGGTGAGGGTTGACAGAGGAGGCAGTGGGAAGCTGAGGTGGCAGGTGAAAGGAATCTGACACACGACAGGGTCTGACAGAGAAGGCAGTGGGAGTCTAATAAGGTCTGAGAAGGTAATGAGGGGGTCCGACAGGAAAAAGTGTAAGTCTAAGAGGAGGAGCTTGGGTTCAGCAGAAAAAGCAGTGGATGTCTGAGAGATGAGGTGGTAGAAATCTGGGCAAAGATAGTGGGGGTCTTCAGGGAAAGGCAAGGGGATCTGAAGAAGGAAGGGGCCTAAGAGGAGGCAAGAGAAACTGAAAGGAAAACCGGGGACTCTGAGGGAGGAGATAGTGGGCATCTGCAGGGGGAGTCTGTGGAGTTCAGGGGAGAGGTAGGGGGCTGACGGGGGAGGCATGGGGCTCGGAAGGGACACTGCAGGCAGAGAGCCAAGGGGCTGGGCCAGCACTGACCGGTTTGAGCCACAATGACCACAGGTG
Organism: Myrmecophaga tridactyla; assembly: GCA_004026745.1. Lineage (NCBI taxonomy): Eukaryota > Metazoa > Chordata > Mammalia > Pilosa > Myrmecophagidae > Myrmecophaga > Myrmecophaga tridactyla. The sequence continues at coordinate 19,698 of PVIY010019828.1, forward strand.
GGCCCTCTTCTCTCCCGCGCAGGGCCGACACCGCCAGCTGGTAGGAGGTTCCAGGCCTCAGCCCCGTGATGTCTGTGGCAGTAGAGTCGGGGGGTAATGTCCGGCTGGACTCGGGGCCTAGGGGTAGAGGGAAGTGTTGATCTTGGGATCCTGCCTGCCCCCTTGGTCACCCACACCCTGACCATTCCCCTCATCCACCCTCCCACACCTCCACACTGACCACTGCCTGTCCTCCAGCTGATCCGAAATCCACTGGCTCCAGGAACGAGTCCCCAGGCCACCCTCAGTCGCGTCGAGTCTGACGCCACCACCCGCAGCCCAGGGATGGTGAGTGGGGTTTCTGGCTCTGGGGGTCAGAGACAAAGGTCAGAGATCAGGAGCAGGACTGGAGTGAGGCAGCTGTCCCCCAGCCCTCCTCCGTTGCTCACCGAGGTGGACGGTGAGGACGCTAGGGTCACCCTCACGGGTACCCACTCGAGCTGACACCCGTACATTATAGCTAAGCCCAACCCTGACGTCATCCAAGTCGAAGGCTGTCTGACTCCCGGGAAGCACCAGGGTCCTCTCAACGCCTGAGGGAGAAGGCGGGGTTGACAGGCAGGGTCAGTGATGGATGGGGCCTGGGATGACAGGTCAGTGGACAGCGACTGGGTTGACAGGTAGCAAATGGGTGAGGGTGCAGGATGACAGGAAGCCATGATGGACAAGACAGGAAGGCAGGGTGACAGGCATCAGTGGACAAGGACATGGGAGGTAGGACAACAGGGGTCAGTGGGCAGTGATATGAATTGACAAGTCAGTGATGGACAGGAAGTGAGTGGGAACATGGGGTGAAAGGTCAGTGGTCACAGCCAGGGTAACAGGAGCAGGTGACTGAACTGTGGTTGTGGAGAAGGGAACAGATGTTTGAAAGCCATGGACAGGGACATGGGGCAGGGAGTGGAGGCACCCAGGCAAAGAGATAGGCAGGACAGGGCAGAAAAACCCTGTGATAGTTCTGGGCCCGGTGCCATTTAGGGAGAGGGATGGAGGACAAGGAGACAGGAAGGAAGCAGTAGGGATCCAGGGGTGTGGGAATCGGGGGGAGAGTGCAATCAGACCCTGAGGGCTAGAACCTTAGTGGGGTGGGAGAGGGGTGCTGGCCAGGTCCACCTCACCCTGGGAACTGCGCACTGTGACACGGTACTCCGTGGCACTGGGGACTGGGCTCCAGGACACCCGAACCCTCTGCCCGGGCAACTCGGCTGCTTGTAGGTCCGTCACAGGGCCCACGGGCAGTTCTGGCCCTGCTGGGAGGCACAGTGTGAGAGGCAAACGGGGACCCCTGTACCTCCCCCACTTACTTGGCCAGGCCCGCAGAGCCCTCACCCGTAGGGACCACAGTTGCAGGCGTGACCACCTCGCGGCCCTCCAGCAGGGTGTAGAGCGTGAGGCGATAGGCAGTGCCTGGCTGCAGCCCATCGAGCTGGTAGCGGGTCACATCAGAGGGCAGCACCACCTTCTGCGGTGGCTCCAGGCCTGGAAGATGCGGCGGTCAGGCCGGCTGAGGCCCAGCCCCGCCCCCTGCCTGCCCAGCCTCCCCTGCACTGACCACTCTCACGCCGCCACTCCAGCCGGTAGCCACGGGCCTCAGGCACCAGGTTCCAGGACAGGAGGATGGAGGTGGGGCCCAGGAGGACGGGGCGCAGGATCTGCTCAACGGAGGGCTCTGCGCAGGGCACATGGGACGTCAGTGGCTTCTGCGTCCCGCCCTGCCTGCCCCACCCCAACCTGAGGAAAGCACCCAGCCTCCTTACCAGTGCGGGCAGTCAGGGTCGTAGCGGGCCCCAAGCTCCGACCAAGTAGGGTGCTCACGGTCACCTCATAGTCCGTGCCAGGCTCCAGGCCACGCAGCAATAGTGACCTCTGCCCAGGGTCCAGGTCCTCATGCTTCGGGGCCCCACCTGGGTCGGGGACAAATGAGGAGTCATGGGGCCTTGCAGACTCAAGGCTCTACAACCCTGACTGAGGTGAGCCCACCCCTCCCACTCACCACTGAGGTCCCGCCATGTCACGCGGTAGCCGGTGGCACCTGGCACACTCCGCCAGGCTACCAGGAGGCTGTGGGTTGTGGTGTTCTGGATGGTCAGCTCCGGCCCCTCCAAGGCAGCTGGGGGAAGGTTCCACCAGGGATTAGTGGGGTCAGGAATGCGGAGGGGTTACTGGGGTGGGTGATTAAGTGAGTAGGGTCAGAGGTTGGCAGTATTGCTCACTGGTCCGAGCTGTCCCGCTCACAGCCTCCCCGATGCTGTTGGCGTAGAGGGCAACCACAGTCACCTGGTACTCGGTCAGCGGTCGGAGACCCTGCAGCTGTATGCTGGTCTCACCAGCCGGAACGCTTACCTGTGCAGAGCCAGAGGTCACCTCCTCTTGCCCAGCCAGGTCCCCACCACCCACCTCCCAAACCTGCCATGCTTACCTCCCGCCGCTCGCTCGGCAGTGGCTGCCCCAGCCCCACCAAAGGAGTGTACTGGACCTTGTAGCCAGTCACGGGGCCACTTGCTGCCGTCCACTGTACCCGCAGTGATTGACTGCCCAGCTCAGAGAGCACCAGGTCCCGTGGACCAGAGGTTGGGCCATCAGCTGGGGAAGAGGGGAATCATGGGTGCCCCGGCAGTAAGGTCAGAGGTCAGCACTCATGGGACAGGGTTGGGGTCAGGGACCGGGAGCACATGGAGGTGGGGTCAGCACTTCAGGGACAGGATCAGGGGATAGCACCTTTGGCTTGATGTCAAGGTCATGCTCCCAACTTGGGGTCAGGGGTCATGAGCCCATGGGTGGACTCAGTACTCCAGGTTGGGGCTGGGGTTAGGGTCCCAGGTCAGACGTACAGTGTGGACAGAAACTCACGGGGTAGGGTCACGGGCACACCACCCGCTGTGGTGCACACTCGCCGGGAAATAAGGGGCAGGAGCGTCCTTAAGATGCTGAAGTCGTTGACGAAGAAGAAGAAATCGCTGGCCGGCTGTGAGGCGACTCGCTTCAGCTCCTCGGGGTCAGCATTCTTAATCCCTGAGGTGGTGCCCGATCACGGTTCAGTTGGCCACATGCCCTCTGACTGGTCTCCTCACCAGCTGACCCCTCACCCTAGCTCAGTACTCACCCACAGCAAACAGCTTAACCCCTTGCCCCTTCAACCTCTGGGCAGCTGTGTCCACCAGGTCCTGGGACTTCCCATCTGTGATCAGGATGCAGACCTGGGGCACGTGCGGAGGTTGATTTTGGTGCTCCCTCGGACATCTACATATGATTTAGGGTCATCTTGGGAGGCATGGTGGGGTTAGGGATTTACCTTGGGGACGCCAGGTCGGGCCAGCTGGGGCAGGAAGATGTGGTCAGTCACATGGAGAATTGCAGCCCCTGTGCGCGTGTTGCCCCCCTTGTAACTGAGCTCACGGATGGCACGGATCACATCGCCCCCAGAGCCAAGCGCGTCCAGGCCAAACTCTGTCCTGTGGGGTTGGGAGTTGGCAATACGTTAGGTACTATACCAGGACCCGTGCTGGCTCTGACCTCTAGGAGGTGTCTGGGGTGGGATCAGAGGCATCAGGTCCCTTTGAGGATCCTCTAGGTTTGTGGTTCCTGTTCCCCCACCTCTGAAGCCCCCATATTAACAAACATCCCAGGAACCCCTTTCTGCCCCTACTGCAGCTAGGCTCAGGCAGGCCTGGAGCCCTTGGGACTCAGCCTGGGGAGACAGGATGTTCGGTTAATTAAATAATTACAGTGGGGGGGGGGGGGAAATTACAGCGGGGCAGTGACCAGTGACCGGAGAGGCCCTCTGGGTGATGGAAGGGCTGAAAGGAGCTAATACATGGACAGTCCAGCAGGCAGGAGACATCTGGGCTCCCTTCTTGGGTCTCCTTCTCCAGATGAGAAAACACACCCTGTCTTTGTCAGGGCACAAGCCTGGGATGTCTCAAGGTGAGAGAATTCTACCTAGAGGACCCCGGCCTCTGTCTCCAGAGGGGCTGCCAGCTGGAGGTCTCTGGTCTTCCCAGTGTTGATCTCTGGAGGGGTCTGACCTGAGAGTTTCTGGGCTCCCCTCGCCCCTGTCTGGGGTAGGGGTCTTGGTGGGGTCTCGACTCCCAGCCCCAGAGGAGGCCTCGGCTCACCTCGGCTCATCGCTGTACTGCACCGCGGCGAAGCGCACGCCCTGTGCACTGGCTGCTCCGGAGAAGGGCAACACCAGCCCCTCAAGGAAGCCGCGCACTTCTCGGAAATTGCTGCGGCCGATGGACGAAGAGCCGTCCAGCAGGAACACGATATCGGCAGCGTAAAGGCGCGTGCAGGTCACTGGGGCAGGAAGAGGAGGTTAAAACCTCTTCTTGGGGTCCACTCCCCGGCCCCAACTCCCCACATGCAGTTCTCTGGGACTGGTGGGCAGGCAGCCTTTTCTGTTTATGCAAACCAAGCCCGGCCAGCTTGGACCTGGGTGCCTTGGAGGGAGTCGCGGAGGGACCCAGAGCAGATTTGCGCGCGGAGGGTTGGGAAGTGCCGGCAGGGGAGGGGGGCGCTGGGGAGGGGCAGCGCTAACACGAATGTGGATCTGGGACTGAGTCCGGCCTCGGAGGGCCGGCAAGATTTTAGAGGAGCTGGCGCGAGGTGGCAAAGGTAAGGGATCCAGGGGGTATTTGGAGAGCCAGAATTGGGGTCCAAACGGGATAAGATGAGAATTGAGGAACCCAGTACGGGTCGCGGAGGGTTTGGGGAGTATTGGACACCTTTGAGAGGAACCCCCGCGGCTTAGTGGAAGTGGGAAGATCCGGGATCTAGGGTGAGAGGAGCCACGGGGGCGCGGTGCCCACCTCTCTCCCGGTGCTGGGCCCGCACTCGGGGCGTCCTCGCCAGGATCCCAGCGCAGAGCACGGCGGCCAGGAGGTGCAGCCTCATCCTGGATGGGGAAAACGGTCAGCCAAGACCTTCGCTGTGGCGCACTCGGTAAGTCCGAGCTCAGAGACCCCGGACCCTCTACCGCTCCGCCCAGCCTTGCCTGCGAGTCTGCCCGCTCCAGCCGCTGCCGCCGCAGTCCCGCCGCCTGCGCTGAGAAAAGTCCCTGATCGCGAGGGGCGGAGCAGCAGGCGGGGAAGCCATGCTGCCCGCCCATACCCACCGCCCTGCGAGGTCGCCGCCCCCGACACCCCCCACCCCCACGACAGATGATCGAATGCCATTTAAGTGTAAAGCCCCCCATTCTGTGGCCTCTGGGAATCCCCCAGAAGGGTTCGCCAGAACTTAATGCTTGAGAGCACCTCCCCACCCCATGTAGGGTCAGAGGTCCTAGCTGTTTTGGGTCAATCACGTAGGGACCACTGAAGTGACTGCTGAAGGCTGGGATGCAAAGACAGGTTCCTGGGGATAGAAGGGGCAGCAGCACTGGCCGTGAGAAAAGGGGGGAAGCTAAAGCTGGAGATGACTCACATACACCCCCTTCCCGGCTGTGGGGAAAGGGGGGGGCAGCCCAGACAATCCCTCAGGCCATAGGTCCCGCCAGCCACTTCTGTGATTCAACAATCCCTCGATGTTTGTCAAACCTCCTGTGTCTCACTCCATTCCCCTCGACAAGCAGAGCAGCACCCCCAGCAAGTTGTGGGCTTCGGGACCCATCGTGGGGAAACCAAGGTCCCACTGGGCTGGACCCAGGTAATCCCCATCACCATTATTTGGTAGGGGGAGCCAGGAAGAGGAAAGAACCTGAGTTATGCTTATGCATACGTGTCACCCCAATGTCCTGTACCCCTACTATGTCCTGAAACAGTCAAAGGCAGATGCCATCCAGATGTGGAGGGACCACCCACGATGACAGCTCATCCCTCAGGAATCCACCCCCTCCTTCCCATGCCCCCACTTCCCAAGCCCCAGGCCAGGGCCTCTACCTACAAATCCTCATTCTGGCCTGCCAGACTCTCTTCCTTCATCCCACTTGTCTTGAAGACCCCCTTCTACTCCTCATCCCTGCCTGGGTCTGGGGTTACCTATCTCCTTTCCTCACCATGGACCTCATTTGTAGCTTCATTACTACCCTCTACCCTATTCCTCTCTCCTTACCCAGTCTGAGTGTCCACCTCCCCTGACTGGCTTCTGGTACTGAGGATAGTTCTCTCAAAACACACTCAAGTCAGGGCCACTGCCCTGAGGAGGTGAGTCTTTGTATATGCATATCTCTAAATTAGGGGCTGAAGCCAAGGCAGAGAGACACCCCAAAAAGAGCAGCACCCACCAGGGCCCTGCCTGTTTCTTTTCCTACTGGTCCTGGATGATTCTGGGCAGACCAGAAGGCATGTCTATACTCACCACCACCACCTGGCCCTTTCTGACATGCCTGGCCCCACACCCTCTACTGAGGATCCCCAGGCTGAGTGGGGAGAGATGGGGGCAGAGTTTCTGTTGGACTTGTCTCCCCTGGACTCCTCCAGGACCTGAGCACTCTGCTATGGCCAGAGCTGCAGACAGTGAGGACCATCCATGCTCTTGCTTTCCTACTGCCCAGGAAAGCTGGAGCTACAGGGACAGCAACTCTTATCACTAACCCTCCCAACTATCCTGGAACATGGTGATGTGATCCCATGGGGCCAGGGACCTTTTTTCCAATGTCAATCTCCTTGACTGGGTCTGGGGATCCTCCACCTCTGGAAGCTGTGAGGGTAGCAGGGAACCAGGCTGCCCCGTTACACAGGAAAGCCCTGCCTCCTAGACCCTCACCTCCCCTGCAGCAGCCTGGCACAGCTGGCATGTACAGTATGGACATACACATACATGGGGGTCCAGCTGAGAGGGTGATCAGGCAAACCCCACTAGAACTGTGAGGTGCCCACAGAAGGAAGGAAGCGCTGTTCAAAGAGTGCCGGAAGAGGAGGCTGTTAGGGAGGTTGGAGCGAGGTTGAGGATAACCGCTTGTCTGGAGCTCCTGTGGAGCTTCAGAGCAAGGGCATGGTTCTCCAAGGTTCCAGCTTCCAGGCTCCCGGCAGGCACAGAGCCTAGAGCACAGCCCAAAGTTCCAGCCCCTTCTGTCAGGGCAGTGGGGTCCCCAGAGCTCCATTTCTCTCCCTGAAGTCCTCTTGCTCCCTGGATATCTCCTTCCCCAATTTCAGTCACCACCTCTGCCAGATGGCTCCATAAGTCTCCAGCCTACATCCTGTTGAGTCCTGGACACCCAAAATCTCAGCCAGAACCAGGGCCAGTGCAGAGCAAATCATCCTCTTACAACCTCCCCCTCCCCCAGGGTGCTCCAGCCATGCTGGGAGGTACCATCCCACTTGTGTCCCTCTAGCTCACACCTGCTCTTCCTACAGCAGTGACCTCTATTGTCACCATGCAGCTTACCAGGGGAATCCAGAGTCCTTGTGATGAATCTCAGTCTAACCAAGACACTTCCCTTCACATTCACCTCTGATGCCCCTCCCCCAACAGATCAAGCTTTCAGGTATCCAGCACATCTGTAGCCTTTGAAGGCCAGACCTCAGCTTAGAGGAGAGATCAACCCCCATCCTATCTTCTAGGGACTCAGCAGCAGACTTTGCATCTACTGTTCCCCCTGCCTGGTATGCTACATCCACTTGTCCTCCCAGCCATTTACAAACACCCCAGAGTGGGCCATCAGGGTTCTTCACTGTCCTGCCAGTTAGACAGGAGGAGAAGCTGGCAAGTTCCCCAGTCTGTTTCCGGGCTCTAGAAGCCATTTGACAGATGTCCCCAGATTGACATCTTGTGGAAGCAGTTACAGGTGGAGCAACAGGGTGGGAGTGATGTAAGGGTCATTTCGGTTGTTTCCAGGCTGGGATGGTGCCAGGTCTCCTGAATTGCCCTCTTTTCAACAAACCTTGATCCAGGACCCCTGTTCACACGATTGCCAGGCCCCTTACTTCCATCTTCCCTCTTAAGAAACACCGCTGTGGAAGGACCGAGGGACATAGGAAGAGAGGCCTACCAGCCTACATGCCTTGGGGACCAAGGTTCAAAGGGGTTGCAGGGGGACTAGACAGCCAAGTGCTCCGACAGGTCCTGGCTGACACAGAGAGATGGGGAGGGGATATTCAGGCCAGCAGCTCAGGACTTGCCTGGGACAGACCTAGTTGAGGGAGGGGGCTTGGGCCCCACTGAGCTCAGGGCTATTCTTAGAGCCTGAGTCAGCAGCAAATCAAGGCAAAGGATTCTTGCCCTGCCTGTCCAGGCAGCAGTTAGAAACCAAATGGGAACAGCGCCCCAGGCTATGCTCCTCCCAGAACCCAGGGTAAACACAATAAATAAGGCTCCCTCAGGGACAGCCCTCAGCCCCTCCTGTGCATCCCAGGGAACTAGGGACCATCAGAAGGTGAATGCACAGGGCCCACAGCAAGAAGCTTCCCAAATGAGCCCCAGAGTACTCACACTGGAACCCCTCCCAGGACAAAGGCAGGGTCTATACCCCCCAGGGACCCTACAGTTCCACTTTTGGAATTGGCCAGCTGAGTAAGAACATCTGGGCTCAGTTCCCTGCAAGCATCAAAGACTCCTGGCTTCCAGCTGTAGCCCCCACGCTTACCCCTGGCTGAGAACATACCAGTCTGTGAATAAACAAAAGAATCCAAGAGATGGGGGGAAGTTCTTGCTCCCCCACCCACGCCCAATGGACTTGAGACCAATGCCAACAGGACAATGCAATTCTCAAGACAGAACTTTATTGGAGGTAATCTGTGGCACGCCCTCTTCCTGCAAGGGTCTGAGAAGCCAGGGTAGTATGTGTAGAGGGAGAAGAGGACCATGAACCTTGGCCCCACCCTCTAGCCAGCACAGGCTTCTTGCCTAGAAGCGCAGCCAGAACATGCCACTACGGATCCGGTTGTAGTCTGGGAGCTGCTCGATGGGGCCTGTGGGGATAGATAGGGCGGGGCATCAGGGTGGGGTACCTGGCCTGTACAGGGACACCTGGCCCTGTGCCACACCTGGCTCTGAGCTGGCCAGAGCAGCACAAGGACAGGCTTTGAGTGGAGAGAGGGAAGAAAACATTCCCCCAAGGGTGCTGAGCCTGTCCCTTCATGCTCCAGCCCTCAGAGCCCCACCCTCCATACTGAGGTACCCGTTACCTGACGGGTGTGGGGTATTGATGGAGGCACTTTGGCAGGGAGTAAGGGAGCTGTCAGAACAGGTTTTCTAAGCAAGAACTCCCTGGCAACCAGGTTATTAGGCAGAGCCTCTCGGGGGCCTCAATATGCTGCTATCAGTGCAGGCTGAGGACTGGGGGAGCAAGGACAGAGGGGAAGCAAGAGAATGGCCCAAGGACAAAGCACGGATCACCAACCACCTTGGCCACTCACCCAATCCAGCCACTGCTGGACAGTGGTCATAGAAGTACCTGGAGCAGACCTCACGCACCATGCTGGCATCCACCTCCTGCAGGGCAAAGCAGAAGGCATGCTGACCGCAGACACCTGGGGACCCACTTCAGTCAGCCAGTACTTCCCAGCTGACCAACATCTCCCTCACCTAACCCAGAGGGGGCTTCCCCCAGCACGGCTCTCCCTGCTGTAGACTTCCATAGGCCCCACCCATCAGCACCTTGGCCCTGCCCTCCAACCATACCCCCTCTGTGGGTGACAGCTGCCTAGGATACCAGGGACGCCTAGAGGAACATTCTCTGCTCTGTCAGGTACCAACTCTCCACCCCTAGGGGGTCTGTTAGGAGAAGCCTTCAGAACCTCTCCGGGGGCCTGTGTTACCGCAATCCGGCTCTCCCATTCAGACAGGGGGATGCGACGGCCATACGTCAGAAGGCTGCGTCCAATGTCCTCACAGACAGGGGTGGTACCTATGAGGGTGGAGAGAGGCTTAGGAGGCTTAGGAGCCTACCCAGTCCAGTTCAGTCAGCTTTTGGCTGACCCCTTGTCCCTACTAAGACCCCATCATAATAGCCTACAACAACCTGTTACTGTAGCATGGGCTGCTGACTTGGCCCACCCCCACCTGCATCTGGAGCCTCCAAACCCCTACAGGTGGGCAGGTGAGGTATGGCATGACCCTTAAGATCTTCCAAACTTGGCTAGAAATGGTGGCCACTCTGGAGCTGTCACTGTCAGGATGTACCCCACCACCACTGATTCTCCACAGGACTATAGTGCTCACCGTCCAGATGAGACACCAGGGCATTTCTGAAGATGTTCTTGCCCCGGGCTACCTCGCTCTCTGTAGCACTAGTGCAAAGGCGCATCCTAAACCAGAGAGGGGAAAAACATGCATTCTAAGAGATGTTTGTGAGTCTCTTAGCATCCCACTATCCTCGTTTAAAGGTCCCCACCCCACCCAGTACCGGTTGGCACTCACCACTGGCCTTGAAGGACAAACATCATGTCATCGATACTCATGCGATCACAGACAAAATGAGCACCCAACAGCCCAGTCTCTGCATAGCAGATGTTGAAGGTCTGGTAACTCTGGCACAGCTTGTTGGCCACGGCAGCTGAAGCCAGCGGGCTGGACAGGTGCTGCCAGGGCAAGGGAGGTCAGCACCCACCCTCCTAAGTCCCAATGCCAGCACCCTCTCTTCCCTAAGACAGGGCCCCAAGAACCCTCCCCCTCCAGCACTCACCGTGCCACCACCATAAGTGCAGTCATAGTGGCCGATGATGGCATTAGCTACCTGGAGAGCCACATTATCCGGGTTTGCCCAGCCAGGCCCTTCCACTGCAATGGCCACATGGGCCAGGGGTAGGGCATCATCACGGTGGCGGATCTGAAAAAGTATATGGTGAAGCTGAAGGACAACCAGACTGGTGACCAGAAAAGATGCTGATGTGAGTGGAGTGTACGTATGTGACCATATGTGTGGACGTGTGCTTGCAAGGCACTCACCACAGGACCCCTTCCAAACAAGTGAGACATTTCTGGAGTCACATGGATAACCATGCATACTAGGGTCCTCCCAGAGGTACCCAGCTGAGAGCACTCTCCCCGTGGCGTACCTCACTGCCAGTGAAGCGGCATGGCTGGAGAGTGGGCACTGTGTCCTCCTCGTACATCCCAGAGACGCTACTGAAGTGTTTCTGGGCGAGGTCTAGCAGCTGTCGGTGCTCCACCCCTGCCATGATAAACAGGTGTTACTGGCCAGCCAGGATCTAAGGAACAGAGTAGGGGGAATCCCCGTGTCCCATCTCAGTGAGAGATATCAGGAGAAAGACAGAATATCAGGACAGAGCAACAGAAAAGGATCCTACAGACAGACCCTCCCTTGATGTAGGTCAGGCCCTTCAGGGTCAAACAGCTCCCATCGCCACAGCCACAGAAGAAAAAAGCATGGTAAACTTAAAAACAGGTTTCCGTGTGACACAAGTGCTGATTCTTACCCTAGAAAAGGCATCACACCTGCATCACGGACAAACAGATAATGGTTGCTGCCAGTGTGCGGGATGTTGAATACAAGGATCCAGAGTCACTATTGGAGAGCAGTGATTACCTGCAGGATCCCTGAGAGCTGGACATGTTCGCAAGCAACATTACTAGCTCAGGCTCTCAGGGTTCCTTGCCAGTCCTTGCCTCCTCACCTCCACAAGAGAACTCTGCTGCCCTAGCATCTGGACTAGTGACCACTGTGGGAATGGGCAGTCTGCCCCAAACAGCCAGCCAGCTGGCTGCCTCAGCCTTTTTTCTTCCCTCCCTTGAGCTCAGGCCCTACTCTTCAAAAAAGGCCAACATGTTACAATTTTGAACTGTTCCTGGTTCTCCCAAGTTCCGGGACTGCAAGTCCCCTGATCCTACTCTTCCTATCTGTCTTTTTCACAGACCCAGCTGCCAAGGCCAGAATCTGGGGGACCATCCTTGACCCTATTCCCCTGCCCACCATGTCCAGACCCCTTTATCACATCTCCATCTATAAAACCATCTTAAATTCATCTGCTACTCTCCCTCATTCCTGCCATCTCCCACCAAGTTATCTGCCACAGCCCTCCCTGGGCTGTCTGCCGCCACCATGGCCCCACCACAGCAGCAGAGCAAGCTTTAAAATACACATAAAATCACGGCACTGCCCCTCGCCTCTGCTCAGGCCCCCGCTCCCCATCTAACTAACTTCCACCATACTTTAGGCCCCTGTTCATCAAATGACATATGCTTCAAGAAGTCCCTGCAACCACCACATCTAAGTGAGTCCCCATAAAGGCTCCCATACCACTCTGTGCTTTCCTTCCTTCCGAGACACGTCCCAGTTTGTCATCGTGTGACTCATCACATATCTTATGTCTGGCTTGCCCACTGGTAAGGCCACAAAGAATAAGCCTGGAGGCCTATCTCCCCAACCAGCCCATACCCGGGGGACAGTTTTTCCTTGGACTAGGTGGAGCTGAGAAAGGCCTGGAAAGGCACCTGCAGCCCAGTTGAGGCCAGTACTAAAGAGGGGAACAGCATCCCCATATGGCCATTCCCTGCGGTGGCAGCACGGTAGAACTCTACCCCACCTTGGAGAGCATGTGGTTGCTCCCCCTCAAGGATGGAGTGGGAAAGGGTCCCCAGTAGTGGAAGAGTCAGAACCAGGAGCCAGAAACCCTGATCCCTGGTAACTTAGGCTGCCTACTCATCCATTTCCACAGGGCTTCAAGGAACCCATCATTTACCTCCAGCCGCTGCCAGCACCATGCGAGGGGCCTTGTAATGCCTGCTGAGGTACTCGGTCAAATCTGCCCGCGACAGCTTCCTGCAAGGTATACTGTCATCAGATCAACAACTCTTCCAAACAACAGCAAGTTGCGTCTCACAAAATAGGACTGAGGTGGCAGTCAAGGAGAGGCATGACCTCACACCTCTTGATCCCTTTCTCCCATCTCTGTAACCCACTTGTCTAAGGCCCAAGGGCAGCCCTAAGCCAGCCCTGCTTCACATCTGACCCCAAGACAGGCTCACAGTCCCCTCTCGGGAGGATGCAAGTGACACTGTGAGGACCCTCGAGGATAGCACCAGAGCTCTCACAGCCCATCCCCTGCCAGGGAACAAGGAGCTACATAGACGGGATATCCAGATGCCTCCTCCCTCAGGTTGCCAGAATGCATGTGGAAATGCATCCTAAAACAAGGCCCAAAACGCAAGTGAAGACCACACACAAATACTAAAAAAGACTCATGGTTCAGAACCACATGGCAACATGGGAAAAAACTCTTCAATCATGTGAATAAGGAAGATAAAACAAGTAGCACAAGTATCCAGTAATTATTTGTGTTTAAACACACATTCATATGAACTGGCCTGGGCCAGAATGGGGAGTCACATTCACACTGGCCCCAGCCAACCCTCACCTGACGTTCTCACTGGGCCCCTCCACAGCCCGGGCCAGGGGTGTGCCCTGGTACGCAGTAGCATGCAGGTAGTCAAAGACCACGTCCCGCAGGGATGCATCGTTCTGCTGCAGTTCCCTCAGGATCACGTCACGCTCCTTCTCGATCTGTGAGTCTTCCAGGCTGCAGTTCTGTACAATGTCAGCCAGGAGCTCTACAGCTAGATATAAGAGGAGTGTGTGTGTGGCACAGGTGGGCCAAGGAAAGGCCCTGGAGACCAGTGACAGCATAAAATCCCCAATCTGATGCCTCCTGACGCAATGTACCCCTGGTTGCCCTACTGTGATGATATACCATATGGGCGTACCAACTCTGTGGCCAGGCTAGGAACTCCTCTTTTGGGAGCCTGTCCTCTGCTCCTCTGAAGCCTTCCCCACACTGCCCTACCCGTGCACCAACTGTTACCTTTCGGCAGGTCCTTGGACAAGGCCTTGATGTAGTAAGCTGTGTGCTCCCGTGTGCTGTAGGCATTAAGATGGGCCCCCATACTTTCTACCTCTTTCTCCAGAGCACTGCCAGGCCGATTCTTTGTTCCCTGGTACCAGACAATGGGATCAATCAGGAATCACATGGGAGCCCAGGACCCTGTCCTCACAGGCCAAGGTCCCAACAGAATCACTGATCCACAGGTATCTCCTCAGCACACAAGGACTTGTGGGACACGGACCCAGAGCAAGCTCACCAAAAGCTAAGGAGGCCTTGAGCTTACTGAGGCCACAGCATTGTACACCCATAGGTCAGAGGGACCCACAATCTAGGAGAGAAGGGTATAGCTAGAAAAAGTGTTGCCTAAAGCCCAAAGTTCCCACAACAGGTTGACCTTGATAGTTCCTCCTCTTCTTACCAACACCCACAGTCAGGTAAGTTCACATCTTTATTCAGGAACTTCTATCCATCCCATCCCACCCCCACACTATTCTGTGGTGTGTGTGCCTGTGTGGTCACTTCTGTGAGGCCCAACCCCAGATCTATGTCTATGCATGGCAGTTGGCTGTCTCACCCCCTTACCCCCCCCACCCCTAACACACACATACACACACACACACTGAGATTCACACCACCTCTGTAACTCTGCTGGATGGGCCACATAACACTGTACCACACCCCTGCCTGTGTGGGAATGGGAGAATCTCCCTTCTGTGCTCCCTTCTCCAAAACCATCCCATTCATTTTTAAAACTTAGTCTCCACTCTGCCAGCATGGCCTGGCCAAGGGACTACAATGGTACCAATGCCTACCCTCAAGAAAGCTTAATACTCACATTTATAACCAAGGGATGCCCAGGCATTCTACCAGAGCAGGACGGATGGAATGCCTGTGTCTGTGGGTTTTTTTTAACAATGCAAGTGCACACCTATGTGTGTTACACAAGTGCCTAGGTATACACACATACCACACACAGGCCTGGCCTCTCTGTTGAAGAGTGAGGCTCCTGTAGCATCCTGTGTCTTTTGTAGCTTTAGGGTTCTCATGCAGGGGTTCACTAGACAGGTGCTCACTCAGGAAAGGCTAAGTCCATATGACTCCTTCCAGAAAGACCAGCAAAAGCTCCCCACCTAGCTCTGAGGCCCACAATAAAGGAGGTTGGTTCCTGAGAGAGACAGGCAGCCCCATACCCAGGGAAGACACAGGGTTTAGATAACCTCACCTTGAAAGCCAGATGCTCCACAAAGTAGCCTGCCCCATTGTTCTTCTCAGTCTCATAACGGCTGCCAACATCAATCCATACCCCAACCTGTACAAGAAGCCATCAACAAAGGTAACAAGCAAACCATCCTGGCCCCCCACTTACACTCCAACCTGGGTGAAATAGCACACGCCCCAGGCAGGGGTTCATAACTCCCCAGGGGCAAGGGGAAGCTGCTCTTGTACGACCCCTGAGCTCAAAGGGGCAGCCATGCCCTCAGTATAGGGCACCAGTTGAGTGACCAGTCTTACTGTTTCACCTCTCCTTCCTGCCCTATTTCCTGACTGATTATTGAAGACACCCAGAAAAGTTTCTAACTTCATGCATTCAACTGGTATAGTCACACATGAAATTCTTAAGATTCAGTCTTGTTTTTCAGTTGATTCTTTGGGTTTTTCTGGGCATGTTAACATACTGTTTGCAAATAACAATATCTTGTTCTCTCCTTTCCAAAAACTATACCCTGATTGTGTTTTGGTAATGATTTTTATTCTTTCCTCATTAAGGACGGAGGCTACTGATTCAGATGCTATATATTTTATCATGCTAAGAAAATAACCTTCCAATCACAATTTTTCAAAAAGTTCTTAATCAGACTTGGACACCGAACATAACCAAATGTCACCTTAGCATTCAATGAGAGAATCCTACGATTTTCTTAATGGCCACGGCAACACACCATTCACCCAATACGGTCACAATGGTCTAGTCTTTTAATTTACTATTTGTTCGCAGTGGACTGAAACTTGTCACAGCTACTTTTCTAAGATGTATGTACCATGTTTCATAATTTTTTTTTTTTTTTTTTTTTTTTTTTTACGTGGGCAGGCACCAGGAAATGAACCCTGGTCTCTGGCATGGCAGGCTCCCTGCTGAGCCACCACAGCCAACCCTCATAAATTCTTAATGAACTTTTACTTCACATCTAACATCCTGGTAAGCAATATGCATTTTACAATCCAGGGTATCCTATCATTATAACTGGCAGTTTCCTTCTGTCACGAGAGCACAATGGTACACCTTACAATTTATGGTTTCTTAGAGTTCATAAAAGACAGCATTCACTACTCAACTTTCTTAACAGGCTTTGGGTTTTATGCTAGTGCCATATAACAAGAAGTTGTTCATAACCTTTCCTTGTGTTTAATAACAACATATATTGCAGGACGTTATTTTTTCATGGAAAACTGAAAGGGTCTGCCCATAAAACCACTTGGCTCTGGGACTTTTGCAGGAAGGGACTAATTCTAGGGAAATGTGCTCACCTATTCATGTATCTATTCAAAATTCCTATTCTTGAATCCATTTTGCAGATTTGTACTTTTGGGAAAGGCATCCATTTCACTGGAATGTTCAAATGCATTTCTTCTGCAAGTGTATTTCTGGTCTAGCCTGGAGGTTCTGACCTTAAGCAAGTCACCTAACTTCTATGAACCCCATTTCTTCATGGTAAAATGGAAATATGATCAACCTCTCACATAGACTGCTTAAGAAAAACCTGGAAAAGAACCTGGTCCCCTGCTTGATAGGCTAAATGACTACTGTACATCGCCAGAGTTGCCCCAAGAAGCCAATGGGTAGCTGGAGTCTGGAATCTGAATCCATATCACTGAGAGGAAGACTGAGCCCAAGGTCACACCCTGACCGGTGTTCGCCAAACTGGCGAACTCTGGAGCCTCCTGAGTCAGAAGCCTCCTTCCCTACAGCGCCCCCTACTCACCGTACAAGTAGGCTGGGGGGACTCCTCTGAGGCCACGCGCAATCCGTTGTCTAGCAGGCTGACCTGTGTCTCGGGCAAATGCTGGAGGGCCTGGGCGAAGGTGGCCGTGCCCCGGAGGGCAGGCGTCCTCAGCAAGGCAGGCTGTGAGAAGCGATGGGCGGCGAGTCAGGACTGAGTGGTGGAACTGCTTTCCAGTTTAGGCCCACAACCGGGGACATCAGCCCCGACCCCTCTAGCAACAGGACTCACGTCTCCGCCCCCAGGCCTCACGCTCCCGCCCTCCACAGTGACCTTCCCGCGGCCCTGACACCACGACCTTCCCACTTCGATTCGCCGACGCTAACCGCCCGCTTCTATATGCGTCCCGAAGACATGCGTCCCGAAGCCCGCGCCCCGCAAACCCGCGCTCCCGCCGCCACCTCACCGAGCGGCGGGCCCGCACTAGCACCCGCGCTCCACCGCCAGCCACCCGGTAGACCACGGACGCCGCCATCTTTTCGCTCCGGTAGACGTCGGGCCGCGCGTGCGTGATGCGAACGCACGAACTGCGCCTGCGCCCTGAGAGCCGCCGCACTCGCTCCACGCCGCTCCCTGGCGTCGGTCCGAGGTATTCATCAGCGGTTGATCGCACTGTCTGTCCTTAACGTCCAGCCGCGGTCCTTCGCCCGCAGTCCTTCACCCGGTTTCATCCGTGGGAGGCAGAGTGCGTGATGTTTCTCAGGAACCGCAGGCGCCCACATCCATTGCCTGGAGGGAGCTAGGGGTCGGTGAGGGGTGCGGGGAAGTGGGGGAGTAGCGGGGACGCGGCCACTACGGGGGCTAAAGGACAGGCGTGGAATCCTGGGACTCTTAACCACTGAAAGTCACAGTTTTTTTTTTTTTTTTTTAAATAATAAAGTAGTTTCAGATGGTGGACTTGAAAGAAGTTTTACAGCATATTGCTAAGGAAAGAAAGCATCAATTTAGAAGCTAATTTGTGAGATAGAACTTCTTGTTTGAAAACAAAACGGACCAAGCAGAAAGAAAAAAAAAAGGCACGTGCTATTAGAATAAATAGAAAAAAAATTCGGAGGTCACTTCTAAACTGGTAACTTCTGGGAAATGGATTGAAGGGAACGGAAATGTAGAGACTATTTCCACTTCTGTATTATTTTAAGACAATTTTTTGTGTTTGCAGAAAGTACATGGTACTTTGGGAATAAAGAATGCCTCTGAATTCTCCTTCCTTTACATGTGTATGTGATCGATCTTGCTTGTAATTTTATCATTAAAATAAATGTAGGGGAGGGTGGGCCAGGTGGCTCAGTAGGCAGAGTTCTCACCTGCCATGCCGTAGACCCTGTTGGTTTCCTGGTGTCTGCCCATGCAAAAATAAATAAATAAAGGTAGGGGAGCATCTTTAAGATCTAGAGATAGGCAGAAGTTTCTTAGATTTTACACCAAAGCACAAGAAATGAAAGAAAAAATAGAAAAATGAGGGCCTCCTCAAAATGGAATACTTCTGTGCTTCAAAGGAAGTTGTCAAAAGCCTAAAAAGGCAGCTGACTCCATGGGAAAAAATATTTGGAAACCACATATCTGATAAGGGTTTGGCATCCAGAATATATAAAGGCATCCTACAATTCAACAATAAAAAGACACCCCAATTGAAAAATGGGCTAAAGACTTGAATAGACATTTTTCTGAAGAGGAAATACAAATGACCAAAAAGTACATGAAAAGATGCTCATCTTTTCTAGCTGTTAGGGAACTGCACATGAAAACCACAATGACATTTCATTTTCCACCTATGAGAATGGCCACCATTAAACAAACAGGAAACTGCAAGTGTTGGAGAGGATGTGGGGAAACAGGAACACTTACTCACTGCTCCTGGGAATGTAAAAGGGTACAGCTGCTGTCGAAGATTGTTTGGTGGGTCCTTCAGAAGCTAAGTATAGAGCTGCCATATGATCCCACAACCCCATTACTAGGTATTAGAAGTGAACAGACATTTGCACACTGATATTCATGTGAACAGACATTTGCACACTGATATTCATAGCAGCATTGTTCACAATTGCCAAAAGAGGAAAACAACCCAAGTGTCCAACAACCGATAAATGGATTCACAAAATGTGGTATATACATACGATGGAATGTTATTCAGCAGTAAGAAGGAACAAAGTCCTGATGCACACAATAACATGGATGAGTCTTGAGGGCATTAGGTTGAATGAAATAAGTCAGACACAAGAGGACAAATATTTTATGATCTCACTAATATGGGCTAATTATAATGTGTAAACTCATGGAGATTAAAAACTAGAATATAGGTCACCAGGAGATAGGCGACTAGAGAATGGGGAGTGGAAACTTAATATGTGCAGAATTTTTAACTAGGTTCAATTTAAATGTTTGGAAGTAGATAGAGGTGTTGGTAGCACATTATAGTGTGTGTAATAAACAGCACTGAATTGTGTGTGTGATTGTGGTTGAAAAGGGAAGTTTAGAGTCGTGTATGTCACTAGAAGGAAATCTAGAGGTTAAAACATGGGATTGTATAACTAGTAAATCTTGCGGATGATGGTTGTGATTAACAGTATAAATATTAAAAACTTCTTTCATGACCTAGAACAAATGTACGTCGTTATTACAGGAGTTAATAATAGAGTGGTATATGGAGAAAATGCACCTATTGCAAACCATGGACTGTAGTTAACGGTAATATTTTAATATTCTTTCACCAACAGTAACAAATATACCACAGCAATACTAGGGGTCAATAATGGGGGGAGGATAAAGAGTATGGGATATTCTTTTTTGGGGGGGGTTGTGGTTTTTTTTTTTGGAGTAATGAAAATGTTCTAAAATTAATTGTGGTGATGAATGCACAAATATGTGATGATACTGTGAGCCATTGATTGTATACTTTGGATGGACTGTAGGGTATGTGAATATATCTCAAAATTGCATTTAAAATTTTTTAAAAAGACAGTTATCTTTCATTAAAATCAGACTGAAGATGCTTAGTATGTGTTCAATATTATGTGAGCTAAAATTATCATTTAGACATGAAAAATGAAGTGGAATAAAGAGAACCCTCTAACTGGTCCATCTTTCCGCTTGTTTTGTTTTTGTTTAATTTTATTTTTTTTAAATAGTTTTAGATTTAAAGAAAAATTGAGCAGATAATACAGCGAGCTCCATAGGCAGACACTTCCACAACACACAGCTTTCCCTATTATTAATATCTTACATCAATATGGTACATTTGTTACAATTAGTGAACCAATATTAATACGTTAATATTAACTAAAGCCTGTAGTTTATTCAGATTTTCTTAGTTTTTAATTAACATTCTTTTTCTGTTTCAGGGTCACATCCAGGGTATCACATTATATTTAGTATGATATAAAATAGGCAATTATTATATCATAGCCTCTTGGCTATGATGCTTGCATTTTTAACACAATTATTCATTATCATACAGGAGCAAACATTTTAATGTATTCTTTTACTCTGTAACTGGATCAGGTGCTCACACTGAACAAGATAAAAGAACAGAAAATGTTGATATATGGGATAACATAGTGGTGATAAGAATGTTCCAGAAATATGAAAATTGAGTCTCTGTATCTAGATTCCAATGCGGGGATGGAGATGGGGGTGGGGTTAGTGGTGTCTGAAATGGTGAACACTATACTCCTAAAAGCCACCCGAAACACCCCTAGTCCAGAGTGGATGAGCAGGTCCTCCAAGAGGTGAAATATCCTTAGCAAATTGGTATTGATGCCAATAGGCTCCAGGGCAAATTGACTTTTAAGTGACTGTTCTTCAAAGAGAATTTTTTTTTTCTTGGAACATTTGCATCTATTCAGAAAAAGAAAACAGAAAAAATTCATACATACCATACCCCGCACCCCTCTCCCTCACCGATCACCAGCATTTCACTCTAAATTTATTTTAACATTTGTTCCCCTATTATTGATTTTTATTCCATATGTTCTATTCGTCTGTTGATAAGGTAGATAAAAGGAACCTCAGACACAAGGTTTTCACAATCACACAGTCACATTGTGAAAGCTATATCATTATAAATCATCTTTAAGAAACATGGCTACTGGAACACAGCTCTACATTTTCAGGCAGTTCCCTCCAGCCTCTCTGTTACGCCTTAACGAAAAAGATGATACTTATTTAATGCGTAAGAATAACCTCTGGGATAACCTCTCGACTCTGTTTGGAATCTCTCAGCCATTGACACTTTATTTTGTCTCATTTCACTCTTCCCCCTTTTGGTCGAGAAGTCTTTAAGAGAATTATTTTTGTCTGCCACTCCTTTATTAGAATGTTCTTACCTCTCCAAAGGTTTAAGACTTCAATTTTCTTTTCTTTAATTCAGTTTAACTTTTTCACACATACACCTCATTCACTCTTAAAACAACTATTTACTGAGCACCTACCCATGTTCTGGAGCTTGTTTTAGGCATCAGGGATGCAGTGAGGCCCCAGGAAGAAGCAAGTGAAGAATATGTATATAACAATATGAGGTGGTGAGAGAGTTCTAAGTACAAATAAAGCCAGTTAGAAGGTGAGAGGGTTGGGCACGTCTGAGGGGACGTTTGAGCCAAGACCCGATTGATGAGGGTAAATAAGATGTCGAGAAAAGGTATCCAGGCAGAGGCAACAGCAAGTGCAAAAGCCCTAAGGTGGGAACAAGCTTGTAGTTTTCAAGGTACAATAAGGCCTTTTGTGGCTGGGGGCACCGGTGGACAACAAAATCAGAGAGGCCTGCTTCATCCTTCAGGCATTGTATCCTACACAGTCATCGCAGGTTTCCGCAGAGAGTGTTGAGCTCGAATTTGTTTTAAATCATTCACTGTAGGGTAGAAACAATTGACAACATCAACCATATGAATGCTTTAAATTGTGAGGAAACACTATAGTTCAACAGAGTTTCATACTGGGGAAAAAAGATTTGCAAATCATATCATGAAGGGCCTATTTCCCTAATACATAAAGGACCTTCAATCCAATTTAAAAAAAAAGTTCAAATACATGACAAATAATTCACTAAAAAGGAAATTCAAGTAGCTCCTAAACACTTGAAAGCGTTGAATCTCACTCCCAATAAGAGAAATGGAAATTAAAACTCACTGAAAGAAAAATAGAAAAGAAAAGCACTGAACAAAAGAGAATAACCAAATGGCCAATAAGCACATGAGAAAGTGTACATCATTGTTCATAAGGGAACTGCAAATCAGACCACAATGGGATATCACTGCACACTCACTACAAGACCTAAAAGCAAAAAGGTTGACCATACCAAGTGGTGGTCAGGACGTGGAGCAACTGTAACTCTTGTACACTTCTGATGGAACAATAAAATGAAACAAGTGCTTTGAAAAACCTTTTGGCAGAATCTGGTAAAACTGAACATACACATAACAATGAACAACTCCACTCCTAGAATACACCTCAAAGAAACGCGTAAATATAGGCATCAAAAGCCATGCACGGGGCGGGCGATGGTGGTGCAGTGGCAGAGTTCTCGCCTGCCATGTTGGAGACTGCGGGTTCGATTCCCAGTGCCTGCCCATGCAAAAAGAAAAAAAGAAGAAGAAGAAGAAAAGCTGTGCACAAAAATGTTCATAGCAGGGTGTGCCACGGTGGCTCAGCAGGCAGAGTTCTCACCCGTCATGCTGGAGACCCAGGTTCGATTCCCGGTGTCTGCCCATGCGAAAAAAGAAAAAAAAAAAAGCAGGCAAAGCTAACTTATGGAAAGACAAATGACATACAGAGCAATAAAAATAAGACTTCTTGTCAGAAACTCCACAAGCCAGAAGACAACAGAGAAGCACCTTCAAAGTGCTGAAAAGGAACTCATCTAAGATCTCAGAAGTGAAGGTCATGGGTGCCTTTAGGGAGAAAAGGGAGTCATAGCTGGGAGGAGCTTGAATGGGGTGGTGAGGTGGGGAGCGTGAAGACCGGACTTCTTGGCCCAGGTAGCTATTACCCAAGGGTGTTCACTTTGTGAAAACACGTTAAGCTTATGATGTGGGCACTTTGCTACATTTTGTTCTGCTTAATCAAAACATATATAAGATTACTAAAACTGAACTTCCCAACTTCAGCACGTTGTTTTACTTCTCTGTACTGCAGTCTCTTCATCTCCATAATTATACTTCATAGGCCTGTGCTATGGATTGACTGGTGTCCCTCAAAAAGATATGCTCAAGCCCTAACCGCTGGTCCTGTGAATGTGAACTTATTTGTAAATAGGATCTTTGAAGCTGTTATTAGTTAAGATGAGGCCAAATGAGATTATGGAGGGCCCTGATCTAATATAACAGATTGTCCTTATAAGGAGAGGAAATTTGGACACAGTACAAGAGACAGACAGAGAGAGAGGGCCATATGATTGAGACAGAGATGAAATGATGCTACCACAAGCCAAGAAACACCACGGATTGCTGGCCATGCTCTAGAAGCCAGAGGAGAGACATGAAGCAGATACTTCTCTTTATGAGGAAGCATGGCCTTGCTGAAACCTTGATTTCAGACTTCTAGCCTCCAGAACTGTGAGACAGTAACTTGCTGCTGTTTAACCAACTCGCCCTTGGCATTTTGCTACAGCAGACCGGGCAAGTTAAGACAGGCTGTGAAGGATTAAATTATCTAATAGATATAAAGTACTAGAACAGAGACTGCCATAGAGTAACTATTATATAGCTATCAACAACAATAATAGTTATTATGCCATGTTATATATAAGAACAAGATGTATAAGCACCACAAGATACATAGTAAGTGCTGTCTATGGGCAAAAAGAGGAAAGAAAACAAATATAGCCATGTGCTTATATGTGCTCAGGCCCTCCTGGCATGTCAGCTACTTTTGAGGTAGGCACCTGGGGCCTGGCACCCTGCAGACCATCCCACTCATTTATCCAAAGCCTGTGCTCCTGCAGAATTTACAGCAAAGACTATGACCATCATTAAAACCCCCTCCCTTAGCCCCACAGCCTACTCTAACAACCACCACATTTTGTATCCTCTTTCTAGCAGAGTTCCCCCAAAAGAGTTGACCCTGTTATCACTGCTTGCAATTGCTCTCCATTCATTCTCTCTTGAATCCACTCCAGTCTGGCCTCTACTCTGCACCACTGAGATCACACCTGTGAAAGTCACCACTGAGTTCCATGGGGCTAAATCCAATGGCTGGTGCTCAGTCTCATTTAACATGGTTAGCCAGACCTGCCTTCTCAGAACGTCGTCTGCTCTTGGCCTCCAGGTTCCCATGCTCTCCCAGTTCTCATCCCACCTCCCTAGATGCTCCTTCTTACAATTCCTCCCATCTCTGGACTGTTACACAGTGAATGACACCTCTTCCCTTTCTTCTCAACATCTGCTCTTTGGTCATCTTGTCCAGCCCCGTGGCTTCTGCATTGTCTGTATATACAATGATGGCTCCTGCATTCTTTTCAGTCTGCTCACCATCTTCACTTAGATGGCCAGTGGGCATCTCAAACTGAATGTAGTTAAAGCTGAAGTCTTCACTTTACTTCCCAAACCTGTTCTTCCCATAATTGTCTTCATCTCAGGAAATGACACCTCCATTAATCCAGTTGCTCAGGCTAAAAATCTAAGAGTCATTCTTGACCTCTCTCTCAAAACCCACACGCAGGCCTTCTGCAAATCCTGTTCCAAATAGGTTCAAACTCTGGCCCCTTACCCCCTTCCCCACCTCACTGCCACCTTCGGGTAAGAAGGGAAAGCCAGAGAAGGAGTGAGACAACCAGGAAGTGCAACATCATAGGCATCCTGGGAAGGATGTGTTTCAATAAGAGGTTAGCCAAATAAGGAAGTGTTATTAAAAGGTCAAGCACAAGCAGTGGTCATTGCAACAATTTGGCAACAGTCTCTGTGATTCAGTATTTCTTAAGAATTTACTTTGTTTACAGCGGTGAGAGCTAAACATCCTTTTCCCCCCCAAAATTGCATACTGAATTTTGTACACCATTACATGACCAGCCCTCCCTTCTCTACCCAAATCTGAAATTCCCTATATCCTCCCAGGGACTCTCCAGCTTGTAACCAGGTCCATGGGGCTGTGCTCTGCCTGGGAGGGCTCTGGCTCTCACCTTACCCTTCTCACTCATTATTCATTTGGCACACTAACCTGTTTATTCTTTTAGATTATTTTATAATGACTTTGTCAATCTAAAAGAAAAATCTGATTTAATTAAAATTGCATCAATCCTAACAATTGGGAGGGAAGGTGTTTTCCTAAACAATTGGCTGAGAAAATCCACACTTATCAAGTCCTGGTTCCATTTTGTTCAACAATTCTTCCCTCAATTTGTCTCTTTCCTATCCCATTTTCACTATGTGCAGGGAGAAGAAACCAGGCTGTGCCTTCCACCTGCCATCAAACCTTCAAGCTTGGAAATCTCTTCTGCTAATTATTAAGTTCACCATTTAAAAAGTTCTGCTTTTCAAATATTTGCAAGCCCCCTTCAGGGAATGGTGAGAACGGGGAGAAATTCAACTTCCCCAAGTTGAATTCTTGATATTCTCACAAGCAGTGTGGATAACCAAAGCTATAAGCTGAGCCCCCAGTCTTGGGGCTTGTTCATATGAAACTTAACCCCACAAAGGATAGGTCAAGTCTACTTAAAATTTAGGCCTAAGAGTCACCCCCAGGAGGGCCTCTTTTGTTACTCAGATGT
>PVIY010019829.1:6066-20841 GCA_004026745.1 Myrmecophaga tridactyla
AATGAAATTCTCCAAGTTTATTCGCTAATGTCAGTTCATATCAGTGAGACCATACAGTATTTGTCCTTTTGTTTTTGGCTAATCTCACTCAGCATAATGTTCTCAAGGTTCATCCATGTTGTTACATACTTCATAACTTTATTCTGTCTTAAAGCTGCATAATATTCCATCGTATGTATATGCCACAGTTTGTTTAGCCACCCGTCTGTTGATGGACATTTGGCTGTTTCCATCCTTTGGTAATTGTAAATAGTGTTGCTATAAACATTGGTGTGCAATGTCCGTTTGTGTCTTTGCCCTCATGTCCTTTGAGTAGAGACAGAATATAGATGGGTCCTGTTTTTTAATCCATTCTGCCAGTCTATGTCTTTTGAATGGAGAGTTTAATCCATTAACATTTAGTGTTATTTCTTCTACCATTTTGCCTTTTGGATTTTATATGTCATATCTAATTTTCCTTCTTCTTACCTTTACTCATAGTCTTCCTTTCTACACTCTTCTCCACACCTCTCTCTTCTGTCTTTTCATATCTGTCTCTAATGCTCCGTTTAGTATTTCTTGCAGAGCTGGTCTCTTGGTCACAAATTCTCACAGTGATTTTTTTGTCTCAAAATGTTTTAATTTCTCCCTCATTTTTGAGAGACAATTTTGCTGGATATAGAATTCTTGGTTGGCAGTTTTTCTCTTTTAATAATTTAAATATATCATCCCACTGTCTTCTCACCTCCATGGTTCCTGCTGAGAAATCTATGCATCATCTTATTGGGCTTCCCTTGTATATGATGGACTGTGTTTCTCTTGCTGCTTTCAAGATTCTTTCTTTCTCTTTGATCTCTGACATTCTGATTAGTCACTGTCTTGGAGTACGTTTATTTGGATCTATTCTCTTTGGGGTACACTGCACTTCTTGGATCTGTAATTTTAGGTCTTTCATAAGAGTTGGGAACTTTTCAGTGATAATTTCCTCCGTTAGTTTTTCTCCTCCTTTTCCCTTCTCTTCTTCTTCTGGGACACCCACAACATGTATATTCGCGCACTTCATATTGTCATTTAATTCCCTGAGTCCCTGTTCATATTTTTCCTTTTTTTCCCCTATATTTTCTTTTTCTTGTCAGATTTCAGATGTTCCATCCTCCAGTTCACTAATACTATCTTCTGCCTCTCGAAATCTAACATTGTAGGTTTCCATTGTTTTTTTTCATCTCTTCTACTGTGCCTTTCATTCCCATAAGTTTTGTGATTTGTTTTCTCAAATCACTTTGATTTCTTCTTTTTGTTCATTCCTTGCCTTCTTTATATCCTCCCTCAGTTCATTGATTTGGTTTTTGATGAGGTTTTCGATGTCTGTTCGTATATTCTGAATTAATTGTTTCAGCTCCTGTATCTAATTTGAATTGTTGGTTTGTTCCTTTGACTGGGCCATATCTTCAATTTTCCTAGTGTGATTTGTTATTTTTTGCTGGCATCTAGGCATTTAATTACCTTAATTAGTTAATTCTGGAGATTGCTTTCATTTCTTTTACCTAGGGTTTTCTTGCTGCATGAATTTGTTGTCTATCTGTTCTTTGACATTCAGTTCAGCTTTATCTGGACGTCTAGCTTAGGTTTTGTTTAACAGAGGAGAATTTCTCAGTTCTTATTTTCTTGTTTCTTGCCCCGCTTGTATGGTGCCTTTTCTCCCCCACCCTTAGGAGGGTCTACTTAGGTATTATAGACCCCAGCCAGATTTTCCCAGAACAAACTGGCCTTCTCTCAGGAGGAAAGAGTCACCTGCATCAGTTTTCCCTGACGGTGAGATCCAGCAGGTTGAAAGACTTTCCTGTGAAATCTCTGGGCTCTGTTTTTCTTATCCTACCCAGTATGTGGCACTTATCTGCCTGCAGGTCCCACCAGCGTCTAGATGGATCTTTTTAGCCAATCTTCCAATTTCTGACTTTTAATAGAAGACTTTAATATATTTACATTTACAGTAAATACTAATAAGGATTTACTTCTGCCATTTAGCTATTGTTTTCTATATGTCTTTATGTTTTTTGTTCCTCAATTTCTCTACTGCTTTTTTTACTATTTAGTTCATTTTCCTCTAGTCTGCCATTTTTATTCTCTTCTTTTCTTTTCTGAATATTTTTAGTTACTTTTCTAATGGTTACTGTCGGGATTACAAGTAACATCTTAAACTTTTAGCAACCTAATTTGATTACTTAACAACTTAGTTTCAATAGTATATAACACAGCTAATATATAACCCAATACTTCAAATCCTAGGTATGTACCCTCAAAAACTGAAAACAAGGATTCAGCCAAATACTTGCAAACCAATGTTAATATAAGGATGATTCACAATAACCAACATGTGGAACAATGCAAGTGTCCATCAATAGGTGAATGGATAAATAAATTGTGACATAAACATACAATGGAATTTTACTCACTCATAAGAGAAATAATATTGATATAGGTCACAACACAGACGAAACTTGAAAACATTATGCTACTGAAAAAGTAGACAGAATAAGACAAATATTGTCCACTTGTTTAAGGGATCTAGAATAGGCAAGTTCATAGAGACAGAATTAGAATGGCGGTTACCAAGGGCTGGGGAGGAGGGAGACTGGGGACTTTTAACATACTAGGCCCATAATTTCTATTTAGGATGATTAAAAATTTCTGGAAATAGCAGGGGTGATTCCACACCATTGTTTTGAATGTAGTTAATGTCACTGATTTATATCTTTACAAATGTTTAAAATATCAAATTCTAAATTATGTATATTATAATCTGATGAAAAGAAAAAAATGGAACACAGACATAAATGTAGAGGTAAACTGTCAAATGCCTAAAAGAACACAGAGGAAAACCTTCAGGAACTTGTATCAGGCTGTGGATTCTTAGATGACATGAAAAGCACAGGCAACAACAAAAAATATATAGATAAAACAGACTAAATCAACATTAAAACCTTTTTTGAATCAAAGAACATTATATAAAAAATGAAAAAAAATAGGAGAAAATATTTGGAAATGATAAAGGTTTAATATTCTGTATGTTTCAAAACCTCTTATAATTTAATAACAAAAAACAAACAACTCAATTTGAAAATATGCAAAGGATATCAATAGGCATTTCTCCAACAGAGGTTTAGAGATAGTCAATAAGCAGATGAAAAGATGTTCAACAACATTAGCCATTGGAAAAACACAAATGAGATATCACTGAACCCCCTACTACGATGGCTATTAAAATGAAAAATAACGAGTGTTGGCAAGGATGCAAACAGAAATACTTGGAACTTGTTGGTGGGTATGTAAAATATTGCAGCTTCAATTTGGCAATTCCTCATAATATGAATCATAAAATTATCATATGACCTGGCAAATTCACATCTATGAGTATACCCCAAAGAACTGAAAGCAGGGGCTCAGAAATTCATACATCAGTGTTCAAAGGAGCATTGTTCACAATAGCCAAGAGGCGGAAACAAACCAGGTCTCTATCAACAGATGAATGAATAAATAAAATGTAGTACATACATGCAAAGGAATATTATCCTGTCATAAAAAGGAATGAAGAGGGCTACCGTGGCTCAGCAGGCAGAATTCTTGCCTGCCATGCTGGAGACCTGGGTTTGATTCCCAGTGCCTGCCCACGTGAAAAAAAAAAAAAAAAGAATGAAGGTCTGATGCATGCCACAACATTGATAAAACTTGAAGACATCACATTAAGTGAAATAAGCCAGATTGAAAAGGAAAAATACCATATGATTTCACTTATATGAAACACATAGAATGCTCATATTCAAAGAGGCAGAAAGTAGATTACAGGTTACCTCAAGCTGTGTGCTGGTTTGAATCTGTTATGTACCCCAGAAAAGCCTATATTCTTTTTTTGGAGGTGGGGGGAAGATGCATGGTACAGGAATCGAACCTGGGTCTCCTGCATGAAAGACAAGCATTCTACCACTGAACTACAAGCCTATGTTGTTTCAATCTACTCATGTGGGGACACACCTATTGTTGGGTGGGACCTTTTGATTAGGTTGTTTCCATGGAGATGTGAGCCCACATATCCAAAGTGGGTCTTAATCTGCTTGCTAGAATCCTTTAAGGGAGAGATATTTTAGAGAGAGCTCAAAGCCAAGAGAGAAGCTAAGAGATGAAATCCAGAAAAAAGCCTCTGGAGGAGAGAGAAAGCCACTGAAACTAGAGCCCAGGAGTGTGGGACCAGAAGATGTCAGCATGTGCCTTCACATATGACAGAAGAACCCCAGATGCCAGCAGCAATTCCTCCAATAAGGTATCCTTTTGTTGATGCATTAATTTGGACATTTTCATAGACTTAGAATTGTAACTTGTAACTTAATAAATCCCTCTTGTAAAAGCCAATCCATTTCTGGTATATTGCATTCTGGCAGCTTTAGCAAACTGAAAAAGGCTGGAAGTGGGCATGGGAGGAGTCATTGCTTAATGGGTGCAAAGCTGAAGTTTCTGTTTGGGGTGATGAAAAGTTTTGGTAATGGACAGTAGTGATAGTGGCATGACTGTTCTAATGTAATTAATATCATTGAATTGTACACATGAAGTGGTTAAAATGGGAAATGTTGTTTTATGTGTTACCACAATAAGAAAATTTGCAAGTCATATACATGATAAGGAACTTGCATTCAAAATATATAAACAACTTTTACAAACCCTCAAAAAATATAATAACCCAGTTAAAATAGGCAAAAGGACTTCTAGGAAAGAGATAAGAGTAAGGAGCTCCAATTCTCAGTCCTTCTACCAGAACAACTACTATACAGACAGGAATTTTCTGAAACAACTATTTTAAAACCTCAGAGGCCAGAAGCATCCAGGGAAGAACAGGAGGAAGAGACTGATAAATTAAGGTAAAACACTGCAAACTGCTTTATTTGTGCATAAGCTATCAGCACCCATCTGCACCTTTGCAGCAGGGTCAGTCCTCGGGTGCCAGAAGAGGATATCAAAGCACTCTTCCCCAAGAACAGTGGTGGGTACAGCTGATCACTGATCAGGGCTTTTGATTATTAGCTAATTCACATCTCCACGTCCTGGCTCTGAGGGCTCTATTGTTTCATCCCCACCCTGACAAGGGTGGAGGCAGCCACTGTTTCAGCCCTCCTCAGACAGGGGAGGAGATAGTGGAGATTTAAATATGCAGCGCTTCCTCAGGACTGTTGGAGATACGGCTGCATTTCTGGGCAGATCAGGAAAGCTCACCATAGAGGAGCCTCTGGAGAACATTTGAAGCCCTTCCTGATGACCTCCCCAGGGTACAATGGAGCCAGACAGCATTGCCTTCTGAGCCCCTGGCCCTGAATGGCTGGAAAAGGCCAACTTGGGAATCCCTCTATGGGTTGACTCTCCTCCCAGCATTTGCCCTCCAGGCAAAAGAAACAAGACTACAAAATGCATGTAAAAAACCACAGAGGCAGACAGTCTGGGACAAAGACCTGTGGGCTTTAAATACAGGGGAGAGGAAAGTCTGTCTCCTAGGAAACAGAGGGGTCAACCAAACTCCTGTAAGTGGGGAAACCACAAAACAATTACCGAGCAAAATCCCAGGACAAGATACAGGCTCAAAAAGACAGGGAAAACACTACACGCTGCATTTGTCTTTGGCACACCTTCCTGATAGGAAGATTAAAGCTCAAGAAAATCTCTGTCTTATTATCAGCTGGTTACAAAGCCAAGGAATAGACATCCCAGGGAGTAAACCCCAGAGGCAACATTTCAAATATTAAAATGTACAGTTCGAGAAAAAAGTACAAGACAAAGAAAGAGCAAATGATGGCCCATCCAAAGGAAGAGGATAAAAATACTGACAACACCAATGAAGATGATGAGAATGTAGACATATCAATCAAAATCTTCTAAAGATCTAAAAACCTGTCTAAGACATGTAGAAAAGTACAGAGAAAGAACTAAGGATATCAGGAAAACAATGAATGAGCAATATGAGAAATGTAAAGAGATAGAAAATTTAAAAAGGAAGCAAACAAAACTACTGGAGTTGAAGACCACCACAAAAAACTGAAATAAAAAATGCCCAGGAGGATTTGTAAAGCAAACTTAACTGGCAGAAAAAAGAATTAGAGAATTTGAAGTCAAGACATTAAAAATGAGTAAAACTGAGGAGAAGACAGAAAAAGAAATATTAAACGTGAAAATAGTCTAAGACACTTCTGTTATACCATCAAGCACAATATAATATAAGGATTATGGCAGTTTCAGAAGGAGAAGAAAGAGAGAAATGGGCAGAAGGAATAGTCAAAGAAATAACAAGAGAGAACCTCCCAAACTTAGTGGAAGATGTGAATATGCACATCTATGAAGCTCAGAGAACACCAAATTGGATAAACATGAAGAAAAATACACACTGTCATATATTAATTATACTATCAAATGCAAAGGACAAGGAGAGAATACTGAAAGTTGCAAGATAAAAGCAATGTGCAAGGTACCGAGTCCTATTAGATTGAGTACTGATTTCTCATCAGAAACCCTGAAGGCAGTAAGGAAGTGTTGAAGGAAAACAACTTCCAGCCAAGAATCTTATATCTGGCAAGACTTTCTTTAAAAACAGGCAGTGAGATTAGACATTCTCAGATAAACAAAAAGTGAGGGAGATCATCATCAGCAGACCTTCCCAGAAAGCAATGCTAAAAGAATTTATTTACACTGAAACGAGAGGACATTAGAAAGTATCCTAAGGGAAATGCTAATCAAAAAAAGGGAAATGCAGATCAAGGCTACAATGAGATACCACCACACAGCTATAAGAATGTCTATTATTAAACAAACAGGAAACTACAAATGTTCGAGAGGATGTGGAGAAATTGGGACACTTACGCACTGCTGGCTGGAATGTATAATGCTACAGCTGCTATGGAAGACAGTCTGGCTCTTCCTCAAAAAATTAAATATTGAGTTGTCCTGTGACCCAGCAATACCACTACTCGATATATACCCAGAAAAGCTGAGAGCAGTGACACAAACAGAGATTTTAACACCAACGTTCATAGCAGCACCATTCACAATCACCAAAAGATGGAAACAATCCAAGTGCCCATCAACAGATGCGTGGATTAACAAAATGTGATATATACATATGATGGAATATTATGCAGCAGTAAGACAAAATGACATCCTGAAGCACATGACAAGATGGATGAGCCTTGAGGAATAGTGCTGAGTGGAATAAGCCAGATGCAAAAGATAGATACTGTATGATGCTACTTTTATGACCACAGTAAAGGTAAAATCACAGGCCTATAATATATAATATACAGAACCTAGAGATACACAGACGCTTAAGATGGGTGAACAGTTAGCTAATGAGGTTGAACTTAACTACAAGGGAATAGATAGAAGTGAAGGTGGTTCACTATTGGGTCTATAAGTAATATTTCCATATTGAAGATAAACATGATTGAAAAGGGTTGTATGGATTCATGTGTCCTACAGATTAACACTACAAATATAAATAAGTTCTTGCATGAACTACATCAAAGGTATCGATTTTGTACAAAGAGTGCGTAATTTCAGGGTTTAGGGGGAAAACGCTATTCATGCTATGGGCTATGTTTAACAGGAAAATATCAACAGTACTGCAGCAATACCAGGGGTACATAATGGAGGGAGGGACAAGAGTTAGGGGAGGTTTGGATTTTCTATTTGGTGAGGATGTGTTTATTGGTTATCTCTCTGTTGGGAACAATGAAACTATCTAAAATTGATGGACTACAACTTTGAACATTATACATGAGGCCCAGCAGATGGAGGTAGCTGAAAGATGCACTGTCTGAGAAGTAGACTGGCAAACGATGGTGTATACATATGATCGAATATTGTGCTGCTATAAAAAGGAATGAAGTTGTGAGGTATACAATAATATGAGTAAACCCATGGGACATTTGGCAAGGCAAAATAAGCTAAAAACAAAAGAGCAAATACTGCATGATCCCACTTAGAAACACATATAAGAAAAATAGGGCCTAGATTGTAAGCTCTCATAGCAGTCACATTTAGTCCAGAGAGGTAATGTTATTTTTGGATTTTGAGGGGCTATTTTACTTATGTATAACTTTGTTCTTAGAACAAAGCCAATCAGGTTGGGATTAAGGGAATTCAGAATACAGGGGTAAGGAAGACATTGTCTATATTCTAAACTTCGCCTATTCTTTGGAACCAAAGAAAAAAAGGTTTATTTTGTCCAGAACCTAAATTTTCTATAGCACATAATCTAACTCAATCTGACTGGATGGATCATTTAAACAATCCAAACACAGGGAGCCCAGAATAGGAATGAGAGTCCTTAATCTTATATAGCTTAATGTAATGCCTGGATATATCCCTGAGTATATTAAGCAGATAATCAAAAAGTACTGGCAAAGTCCATTGAGGGATGGAAGAAAAAACTATAAAACTATTAAACTTTACCACAGGGGAAACTCTGAATATACCCAAATCAATATGCCATGCCCTTGACCTTGAGGCTTGCTCTTGTGAAGCTTATGTATGTAGCAGAGAAGCTTAGCCTACCTATAGGTATGCCTTAGAGTTACCGCCAGAGGACCTCTTATGTTACTCAGATATGACTTTTCTATCTATAAACCCAACTCTGCAAATAAAATCATTGCCCCCTAGCCCCTACATGGGACATGACATCCAGGGGTGAAAGTCTCCCTGGGGGCGTGGGAGATGACTCCCAGGGATGAGCCTGGCCCTGGCACCATGGGATCAACAATGCCATCCTGACAAAAAAGGGGAAAAGAAATGCAACAAATAAGATATCAGTGGCTGAAAAGAGATCAAATAGAGTTAAGAGGCTACTCTGGAGGTCACTCTTACGCAAGCTTCAGTTAGACATTGCTACTATTACAACTTGGCAAATCCCAACCAAAACCATTCCTGCCAATACTAAAGAATACTTGAGGGCATTATATAAGATTCTAAAAGGTTCCATGCACTAGGATAATTTTTCAGAAACCTACAACCTCCCAACAGGTCCCTGGACCAGATAAGTCTGAAATACAGAGAGGCCAGCCTTTCCAGAACATCAACTAGTTCCATACTCGCATCCCATAGTATCCACAGCTCCTTCCAACATGAAAAAGTTATAAAAGGCATAGCCCAAATACCCGTAAAGAGTGGGACAAAGATCAAAGGTGATGGTGGAGTTACACAGAGAAGGAGAAGGTAGAAATGAGATGGCATTAAATATAGTACAACACAAAAAAAGAAAATAAATATACAAGTAGGCTTTAATGGAAGTAAGGGGCAAAAGAGAGAGAGAGAGAGAGAGAGAGAGAGAGAGAGAGAGAGAGAGAGAGAGAGCATATGAGTGCTGAAACAGCATATTGATATTTCTTTTAGTCTCCTGTACCTTAGAGCAGCTACAAATAAAAACCTAAAATTGTGGAATTGTAAGCCATACCAAACTCTGAAATATGTCCTACAACTAATTGTTGCAAAGTACTATGAAATTTATTGCTTTTAAGCATGTATGTTATTTTTCACAAGAAAGAAAAAAAAAGAGAAGGAAGAGTATAACAGAGAAGATAGGATTTAACAAATGAGTATGACTGCTGAATTATTATATTGCTATTTCTTTTGGTCTCCAGTGCCTTGGAGTAGCTAGAAGAAAAAACGAAAAATCATGGAACTATAACCCATGCCAAACTTTAAAATCTGTTCTATAAGTACTTGTTAAAATGTCCTTGGAAATGTATTGCTTTTTTGTATATATGTTCTACTTCACAATAGAAAAAGAAAAAAATAAAAGAAGACTTGCAGTAAAGGTAAGCATCCAGGTAAATATAAATGTAATATAACTGCATTGTAATTGTATTTTATTTACAATACTGTACTGTATTGTATTTTATATTTAACTCCACTTCTTACTTCCTACAGGTGCTAAAATGCAAAAGCATAAAAAGTAATGATAAATCTAAGTTTCTAGACATACAATGTACAAAGATCTAAGTAGTAACAAGTACAAAACACTGGTATGGGGGACAGGGGTACATGAAAATAAATGCACATGCTATAGAAATTAATTTGGTATCAAACAAAATTTCATCATTATATATTAAGGATGTAAAATTTTAATCCTATGGTAACATGGAAAACAGATGAAAAATATCCAGATAGAAATGAGAGGGCATTAAATATAGTACAACACAAAAAAGGAAATAAATATAAATGCAGGCTTTAATGGAAGGGACAAAAAATGTATAATACCGACGAAGGCTAAATAGAAAACGGCAGAATAAAGTCCAGTATAATCAGTAGTGAGTTTAAATGCAAATAGATAAAAAAGCATGACCCAACTATATGCTTTCTGCAAGAAACCCACATTAAAATCTAGGATACAAGTAGGCTAAGGGTGAAAGTATGGAAAAAATATACTATTCAAGTAGTACCCAAAAGAGAGCTGGAGAGGCTCTACTAATATTGGATAATTTAGACATTAAGTCAAAAACAGCTACAAGGGTCAAAGATGGTCATTATATATTTATAAAGGGGAAAATTCCACAGGAAGATGTAACAATTATAAATATATATGCACCTAATAGCAGAGCCCCAAAATATGTGAAGCAAATACAGAGTTGATGGGAGAACCTGATGGTTCATGTTAATGATAGGAGACTTTACACCCTCACTGTCAATAATGGATAGAATATCGAGTCAGAAGGTCAATAATAAAGTACAGGACTCGAACAACACATTAAAAAATTAGACCTAACAGACATTTATCGAATACTACAGACAACGAAAAGAGAATACACATGCTTCTCAAGTATACTTAGATCCTTCTCCAGGACAGACCCTATACTAGGTCACAAAATAAATCTTAATACATTAAAAAAAAATTGACTCATACAATTTATATTCTCTGACCACACCAGAATGAAGCTAGAATTCAGTAACAGAGATAGAAATAGAAAATTTACCAATATGTAGAAATTGAGCAACATACTCTTAAACAATCAATGGGTTAAAGAGGAAATCAAAAGCAAAATTAGGAAATATTGGAGATACATGAAAATGAAAATACAACATATCAAAACTTATGGAATGCAGTGAAGGCAGTTCTGAGAGGGAAATTTATAACACTAAATGCTTACATGAAAAAGACTTCAAATCAGAGAGCTTAACATCAAAATGTGAAGAACTAAAAAGAGAAGAGCAAAGTAAACCCAAAGTAAGCAGAAGGAAGTAAATAACAATGGTCAGAGTGGTGATAAATGAAATAGAAATTTTTAAAAAAATAGAGAAAACAAACAAAACTAAAAGTTAGTTCTTTGAAAAGTTTAATAAAATTGACAAACATTTAGCTAGACTGGCAAAGAAAAAAGAGAGAACAGATACAATAACAAAAATCAAAAATGAAAAGAGGAGCATTACTAGTGACCCCAGTGAAACTGAAGGACAATAAGAGAATACTATGAACAACCAGACGCCAATAAATGAAATGGAAAAATTCTTAAAAGTACACTCATTACCCACATTGATTCAAGAAGAAAGAGAAGAGCTCAACAAACCAATTACTAGCAGACAGAACCAGTCATCACAAACCTCCCAACAAAGAAAAGCCTAGAACTAAATGGCTTCACAGAGGAATACTACTAAACATTCCAAGAAGATTTAACTCCAGTTCTGCTCAAACTCTTTCATAAAATTGAAGATGAGGGAACATTCCCTAACTCATTCTATGAGGTCAACATTACCCTAGCACTAAAGCCATATAACTGGACCAGAAGAAAAGAAAGCAACAGAAAAATATCTCATATTAATGCAAAAATCCTCAAAAAATACTAGCAAACCAAATTGAACAGCATATTAAAAGTGATCAAGTAGGATTTATCCCTGGTATGCAAGGTTGGTTCAATATAAGAAAATCAATTAATATAATACATACATTAATATAATGAAGGAAAAAACATGATTATCTCAATTGATGCAGAAAAGACATTCGCTATAATATAGCACCCTTTCTTGATAAAACACTTAGAAAATTAGAAATAGAAGGAAACTTCCTCAACATGATTAAAGACATATAGGTAAAGTCCATAATAAACATTCTATTTAATGGTGAAAGACTAAAAGCTTTCCCTCCAAGGTCTGGAACAACATAAGGATGATCACTGTCACCATTGTTATCCAAGATTGTGCTGCAAATTTGTGCGAGAGCAAACAGGCAAGAAAAAGAAATAAAAGGCATCCAAATTGTAAAGGAAGAAGTAAAACTTTCCCTATTTGTTGATGATATGATACCATATACAGAAAATCCTGAAAAATTCACAACAAAGCTGCTAGAACTAATAAATGAATTCAGCAAAGTGCCAGAGTACAAGACCAACACCAAAAAATCAGTATTTCTAAGCATAAACAATGAACAATCAGAAGATGAAATGAACAAAATATTCCATTCAGAATTATGCAATTAAAATGAAGAAATATCTAGGTATAAATCTAACCAAAGATGTAAAGGGCTTGTACATATAAAACTACAAAACACTGCTAAAAGAAATCAAAGAATACTTAAATAAATGGGAGATATTCCACATTCATGGATTGGAAGACTAAATATCATTAACGCTGTCAATACTATGCACAGCACTTTATAGATTCAATGCAATCCCAATCAATATTCGAACAACTTTCTTTGCAGAAATGGAAAAGCCAAGGGTAAGGGGTCCCAAATAGCTAAAGCCACTTGAAAAAGAAGAATGAAGTTGGAAGATTCATACTTTCAACCCTTAAAACGTATTACAAAGCCATAATAATCAAAAGATCATGGTACTGACCCAAGGACAGACAGAAAGACCAATGGAATGCAACTGGACTTCAGAAATCAACCTTCACACTTACAGCCAATTAACTTTTGAAATGGTGACAAAGTCTACTAAATTGGAGAAGAATAGTGCCTTCAACAAATAGTGCCAATAAAACTAGAT
Organism: Myrmecophaga tridactyla; assembly: GCA_004026745.1. Lineage (NCBI taxonomy): Eukaryota > Metazoa > Chordata > Mammalia > Pilosa > Myrmecophagidae > Myrmecophaga > Myrmecophaga tridactyla. The sequence goes on from PVIY010019829.1 coordinate 19,050, forward strand.
CTCCATTTCCAAAACAAAGAAGGAGGACCCCTACTTCACAATTTACAAAATCATTTTTTAAAGGGATCAAAGACCTATACATAAGAGCTAGAACTATCGACTTTCTGGAAGAAAATGCAGGGAAGCATCTTCAAGACCCTGTGTTAGACAAAGATTTCTTAGACTTTACACTCAAAACATAAACAACAAAAGAAAAAATGATAAACAGGGCCTCAACAATATGAGAAACTTTTGTTTGTCAAAGGAATTTATCATGAAAGTAAAATAACCTACAAAATTAAGAGATAATATTTGGAAACTTCTTATCCAATACAGCATTAATAACGATAATATATAAAGAAATCCTCCAACTTAACAAAAAGACAAACAACCCAATGAAACTATGGGCAAAACTTAAACAGACATCTCTCCAAAGATATACAAATGGCCAGAAAGCACATGAAAAGATGTGCAACATCATTAGTCATCAGTGTCTCTCAAAACCACTACAAGAGACCACTTCACACCCATTAGAATGACTGGTATTAAAAAATGGAAAATAATAACTGCAGAAGAGGATGAGAAAAACAGGAACAATCATCTATTCCTGATGGCAAAGTAAATGATGCAGCTGCTTTGGCAGTTCCACAGAAAGCTAAGTATAGAAATATTATATGACTTGGCACTTTCACTCCTACGTATATACCCAAAAGAATTGAAAGCAGGAACTCACACAGATATTTGCACACTGATGTTCATAGTGGTATTATTCACAATTGCCAAAAACAGAAGCAACCCAAGTGTTCATCAACGAATGAATGGATAAATAATTTATGGTATATACATATAATGGAATATTATTAAGCCATAAAAGGGAATGAACAGCACTGATGAACCTGAAGACTATCATGTTGAGTGAAATAAGCCAGACACAAAAGGACAGTGTATGATCTCAGATGTATGATTTGAAACAATTAGAATAAACAAACACTTAGAGTCAGAATCTAGAATATAGGTTAGCAGGTGTCAGGGTAGGGATAGGGAATGGGAAGTTAAGGCTAAAATGTATAGGGTTCTTCCGAAAAATTATCCTCTGTTAAATAAAACCTAAGCTAGAGGTCCAGAAAAAGCTGAACTGAATGCCAAAGAACAGATAGACAACAAATTCATCCAGCAAGAAAACCCTAGGTAAGAGAAGTGAAAGCAATCTCCAGAATAAACTAATTAAGGTAATTAAATCTCTAGACGCCAGCAAAAAATAACAAATCACACTAGGAAAATTGAAGATATGGACCAGTCAAAGGAACAAACCAACAGTTCAAATGAGATGCAAGAGGTGAAACAATTAATTCAGAATATACGAACAGACATGGAAAACCTCATCAAAAACCAAATCAATGAATTGAGGGAGGATATGAAGAAGGCAAGGAATGAACAAAAAGAAGAAATGGAAAGTCTGAAAAAACAAATCACAGAACTTATGGGAATTAAAGGCACAGTAGAAGAGATGAAAAAAAACAATGGAAACCTACAATGGCATATTTCGAGAGAAAGAGGATAGGATTAGTGAACTGGAAGATGAAACATCTGAAATCCGACAAGAAACAGAAACTATAAGTAAAAAAATGGAAAAATATGAGCAGGGACTCAGGGAATTGAATGATAATATGAAGCGCACAAATATACGTGTTGTGGGTGTCCCAGAAGGAGAAGAGAAGGGAAAAGGAAGAGGAAAACTAATGGAGGAAATTATCACTGAAAAGTTCCCAACTCTTATGAAAGACCTAAAATTACAGATCCAAGAAGTGCAGCG
>PVIY010019829.1:20941-45343 GCA_004026745.1 Myrmecophaga tridactyla
AAAAAAATGGAAAAATATGAGCAGGGACTCAGGGAATTGAATGATAATATGAAGCGCACAAATATACGTGTTGTGGGTGTCCCAGAAGGAGAAGAGAAGGGAAAAGGAAGAGGAAAACTAATGGAGGAAATTATCACTGAAAAGTTCCCAACTCTTATGAAAGACCTAAAATTACAGATCCAAGAAGTGCAGCATACCCCAAAGAGAATAGATACAAATAGAAGCACTCCAAGACACTTACTAATCAGAATGTCAGAGGTCAAAGAGAAAGACAGAATCTTAAAAGCAGCAAGAGAAAAGCAATACACCAATACAAGGGAAGCCCAATAAGATGATGCATAGATTTCTCAGCAGAAACCATGGAGGCGAGAAGACAGTGGGATGATATATTTAAATTACTGAAAGAGAAAAACTGCCAACCAAAAATTCTATACCCAGCAAAATTGTCCTTCAAAAATGAAGGAGAAATTAAAACGTTTTCAGATAAAAAATCACTGAGAGAATTTGTGAACAAGAGACCAGCTCTGCAAGAAATACTAAAGGGAAATATCTTATAAATCATATAATTGGAGGCAGATTTAGAGACCTTACACCCAAAGCAAGAGCACTCAAGAAAGAAAGAAAGAAATGGGAACTCCTCAAAATTAAACACTTTTGTGCATCAAAGAACTTGTCAAGAAAGTAAAAAGATAGCCTATACAATGGGAGACAATATTTGGAAATGACATATCAGATAAAGGTTTAGTATCCAGAATTTATAGAGATTGTTCAACTCAACAACAAAAAGACAGCCAATCCAATTACAAAATGGGAAAAAGACTTGAACAGACACTTCTCAGAAGAGGAAATACAAATGGCCAAAAGGCACATGAAGAGATGCTCAACATCCCTGGCCATCATAGAAATGCAAATCAAAACCACAATGAGATATCATCTCACACCCACCAGAATGGCCATTATCAACAAAACAGAAAATGACAAGTGCTGGAGAGGATGTGGAGAAAGAGGCACACTTATCCACTGTTGGTGGGATTGGCAAATGGTGCACCCACTGTGGAAGGCAGTTTGGCGGTTCCTCAAAAAGCTGAATATAGAATTGCCACATGACCCTGCAATACCATTGCTAGGTATCTACTCAAAGGACATAAGGGCAAAGACACAAATGGACATTTGCACACCAATGTTTATAGCAGCATTATTTACAATTGCAGACAGATGGAAACAGCCAAAATATCCATCAACAGGTGAGTGGCTAAACAAACTGTGGTATATACATACGATGGAATATTATGCAGCTTTAAGACAGAATAAAGTTATGAAGTATGTAACAACATGGATGAACCTTGAGAACATTATGCTGAGTGAGATTAGCCAAAAACAAAAGGACAAATACTGTATGGTCTCACTGATATGAACTGACATTAGTGAATAAACTTGGAATATTTTGCTGGCAACAGAGACCATCAGGAGATAGAAACAGGGTAAGATATTGGGTAATTGGAGCTGAAGGGATACAGACTGTTGAGGAGGACTGAATACAAAAACTCAGAAATGGACAGCACAATACTACCTAACTGTAATACAATTATGTTAAAACACTGAATGAAGCTTCATGTGAGAATGATGGAGGAGGGCTGGGGACATAAATGAAATCAGAAAGAAAGATAGATGTTAAAGATTGAGATGGTATAATCTAGGAATGCCTGGAGTGTATAATAATAGTGACTAAATGTACATATTTTAAAAATGTTTTTGCATGAGGAAGAACAAAGGAATGTCGTTATTGCAGGGTGCTAAAAATAGATGGTAATTAATATTTTAAAATGTTACCTTATGTAAGACTAAAGCAAAAAATGTTTATTTTTTATGAAATTTATATCTTGACTAGTGCATTTCCTAATCTAACTTACATAAATAGTTTGACTGAACACCATAAGTACTTGGAATCTTGTTGGTTTGTACAGCGTGATGCCCTGATGAATCCCAGAGTGATTCGATCAGTGAGTGGAAAAGTATTTGCAAAGCCCTCTTCAGGGAATGGTGAGAACGGGGAGAAATTCAACTTCCCCAAGTTGAATTCTTGATATTCTCACAAGCAGTGTGGACAAACAAAGCTACAGGCTGAGCCCCCAGTCCTGGGGTTTGTTCATATGAAACTGAACCCCACAAAGGATAGGTCAAGTCTACTTAAAATTTAGGCCTAAGAGTCACCCCCAACAGAGCCTCTTTTGTTGCTCAGATGTGGCCTCTCTCTCCAGCCAACACAACAAGCAATCTCACCACCCTCCCCCTGTCTACGTGGGACATGACTCCCAGAGGTGTGGACCTTCCTGGCAACGTGGACAGAAACCGTAAAATGAGCTGAGACTCAGCATCAAGGGACTGAGAAAAACCCTAGAATGAGCTGAGACTTAGCATCAAGGGAATGAGAAAACCTCGACCAAAAGGGGGAAGGGGGAAATGAGACAAAGTGTCATTGGCTTTTGTCAATGGCTGAGAGATTCCAAACAGAGTCGAGAGGTTATCCTGGAGGTTATTCTTACGCATTAAGTAGATATCACCTTGTTATTCAAGATGTAATGGAGAGGCTGGAGGGAACTGCCTGAAAATGTAGAGCTGTGTTCCAGTAGCCATGTTTCTTGAGGATGACTGAATAATGATATAGCTTTCACAATGTGACTGTGTGATTGTGAAAACCTTGTGTCTGATGCTCCTTTTATCTACCTTGTCAACAAATGAGTAGAACATATGGAATAAAAATAAATAATAGGGGGAACAAATGCTAAAATAAATTTAGTTTGAAATGCTAGTGATCAATGAAAGCGAGGGGTAAGGAGTATGGTAGGTATAATCTTTTTTTTTTCTTTTCTGGTTTTGTTTTATTTCTTTTTCTATTGTCTTTTAATTTCTTTTTCTGAATGGATGCAAATGTTCTAAGAAATGATGAATACGCAACTAAGTGATGATATTGTGAATTACTGATTATATATGTTAATGTGTTATTTGGTTTAATTTTTTTAATTAATAAATAAATTTTTAAAAATGTGTAGGTTCTTATTTGGAATGATTGAAATGTTTTGATAATGGATGATGGTAAGGAAGCACATTGTGGAACACAATTAACAGCACTGTTCTATATAAGAACATGATTTAAACGGGAAATATTAGATTGTATGATAACAGAATAAATTCTTTTTTAAAATTCATAGAACTACTCTACACAAACATTGAGTCCTAAGTTAAAGTATGGACTTGAGTTAGCGGTACAATTGTAAAAATGAGGTATCATCAATGTGACAAATGTTCCACATCAATTGCACTATATTTAGTGGTGGGTAGCATATAGGAGTCCTGTATTTTATGCATGATTGTCTCATAAACCAACAAATTTTCTAAAAAGAAATGGCAAAAGATATGAATAGACATTTCCTCAAACTATTTAAAAATAGTAAGCAATGAAATGATGCTCAATATCATCAGCCATAAGGAAATGCAAATAAAACCAATGAAATACTATTTCACATGCACTAAGATGGCTAAACTAAAAAGACAGTTAATAAGAAGTATTGATGAGAATGAGGAAATGCAACCCTCATCCATTTCTGATGGGAATTTTAAATGATGGCAGGCTGCTTTGGAAAATAACAGACAGCCTCTGAAAATGTCAAACATAGAATTACCTTGTAAGCCAGAAATCCCACTCCTATTTTTATACCCATTAGAAATGAAAATATGTTCACATAACAACTTGTGCATAAATGTTCATAGATGGAGTATTCATGATAGCCAAAAAGTGGAACCAACTTGAATATTCATCAAATAATGAACATTATCTGTTCACAAAATGTGAAAATTATCCATACAGTGGGAAATTATTTGGCAATGCAAAGGAATGAGTACTAATATATGCTATAATATGGATGAAACTTGAAAACCTCATACTAAGTGAAAGAGTAAAATTCATAAAATATCACATCTAATAATGTTCCATTTATGTGAAATGTTTACAATAGGCAAGTCCATAGGAAGAGATATAGATTAATGATTGCCTGAGACTGGGGTGATCGTGGGGAGTACTGGAAATAGAGAATGACTCCTAATGTTATCCCACGGTATTGAAAATGTTCCAAAATTAGGTGGTAGTAATGGTTGTACAACTCTGTGAATATACTAAAAACATCAAATCTTACGCTTTCAGTAGTTCAACTGTAAGCTATGTGAACCACATTTCAATAAAGTTATAAAAATGTAAAACCTGAATTAAAAAATGAGAAAACAATAAGCCAAATCTAATATGAAAGAAATTCTATAAAACAATTTGCATGCACACACCAAAAAGGTCCCTTTTAAGACTAAAAAGGTTAAGCAAGTCTTCCAGATTTAAAAAAGACTAAAACATGACAATTAATGGAGTTAAATACCTAAAAATATGTTTTCCGCTAACTTAAGTCTTCTTTTGAATCTTTATGGGCATTTTATTGTGGTTTTAGACATTTCTAGATATTAAGATTATGCCTAGCTTTTTTTTTTAACTTTTTTATTGAATAGTATAACATATATATAAAGCAAAGAAATAAAAAAGCAATAGTTTTCAAAGCACTCTTCAACAAGTAGTTATAGGACAGATCTCAGAGTTTGTCATGGACTACCATACGATCCTCCCAGATTTTTCCTTCTAGCTGCTCCAGAATACAGGAGACTAAAGGCTTAAATATTTTTTTATCATCACAATCATCTTTTTTCTTTCTTTTTCTATGAAAAATAACATATATACAAAAAAAAGCAATAAATTTCAAAGCACAGCACCACAATTAGTTGTAGAGCATATTTTAGAGTTTGACATGGGTTACAATTCCACAATTTTAGGTTTTTACTTGTAATTGCTCTAAGATACTGGAGACTGAAAGAGATATTAATTTAATGATTCAGCAATCATATTCATTTGTTAAATCCTATCTTATCTGTATAATTCTACCATCACCTTTGATCTTTCTTTCCTTCCCTCTCTTTAGGGGTGTTTGGCCTATGGCTATTCTAACTTTTTCATGTTGGAAGGGTCTGTCACTAATATGGGGTAGGGAGATGGAAATATCTGATGTTCTGGAGAGGCAGGGCCTTCTAGGTTTCAGGACTTATCTGGACCAGGGACCCATTTGGAGGGTGCAGGTTTCTGGAAAATTATGCTAGTGCATGAAACCCTTGTGGAATCTTATTTATTGCCCTAGGTGTTCTTTAGGATTGGCTGGAATGGTCCTGGTTGGGGTTTGGCAAGTAATGATAGGTAGCAATGTCTAACTGAAGCTTGCATAAGATATGTCTATGTTTTTGTTTGGTTTTTTTTTGTTGTTTTTTTTTTTTGCTTTAAGTTCGTTTTGGTATAGAAAACTTGAACTTCTCTTCTATTATATCTTTAAATCAGTGATTTCTGTGTTTATGTGAAGGTGTTAATTTTTTTTTTCTTGCACGGGTAGGCACCTGGAAGTGAACTTGGGTCTCCGGCATGGCAGGCGAGAACTCTGCCTGTTGAGCCACCGTTGCCCGCCTGAAGGTGTTAATTTTGTTTGTTGATTTTATAATTTATTATTTCTTAAATATCTTTAATTGGTTTACTAGTTTCTCCATTAATGCTTTCAGTTTGAGGAGATATAAAATGATACCATTTGCAAAAAGAAATGATTTTACCACTTTTCCAATTTTTATGCCTATAAATTTATTCTCATTTAAAACTACCATAATAATTAGGAATATCCTCATCTTTTCTTGGCTTTTAAGCAAAAGTTCAAAAGTTTCCTCCATTAAGAAAGAGCTTTAATACAAGAAAGTAGATGAATAAAAAATATCTAATATATATATATATATTTACATTTACATTTACATTTATGTATGTCCCCTGATTTTTGTTCTCAGGTAAAGCACAGTATTATAATAAAGAATTGTGAGCACTCTTCTTTGTGAAAAAATTTAGGCAACCCTAAGAATCAATAATATATTTAATAAACTTAATAATATTAGTAACTTGGTTCTTTGTTATATGCTTCATAGCTATCTGTGTGTCTGTATATTTGCACATAATAGTGTTCACTGTATATTTTATATCTCCTAAATGACAAATATTTTTCATACAGGTAGAAAAATTAAATATACAATCAAATTAAAATTGAGTCATTCAATTACAAGACGTGTCACTTACTTGAAAATGGTTACATTTAGTTAACTAAGATATAAACATTAAATATGTCACAGTCTCTGACCACTATTTCCAAACTTGTATTTACCTAAGAATTTCAAAGATATGTAATAAGCTTTAATTTATTCTATTTATACTAAAAATGACCTGGCTTTCCTTGTTGGATAAATCATTTAAATTATAAACAATACACTGCAAATAATTTTAGCTGAGTCAAAATAGTGCGGCTGAATCACAGAACAATTAAAAACCTAAGACTCCTGAAAGGAAAAAAAAACTGCCTTTATTGGATATAAGTCCTTAACTGTACTAAAAGGTAATCTTAAATAGTAATAATGAGGTATAAATATCAAATATTGTATAATTATCAATAACCATATGCATTAGCCAGAAGTTTAAAAATGTACAGCTATACAAGATAAGAAAATTCCCAAGAAATAAGAAGACAATTTGAACTCCCAAATGAATAAATACTATCCTACACAAGGCTTTCATTTTAAAGAGATGAGAAAAAAGTTTCCCTAATACTTTTTCTTAATACTCTGTAAGAGACTGTTTGACAGCATGACAATATTTTGTTGCAAAGCAATTCTTTAAAGATATTCTAAATATTTTGTGTAGCTAGGCTTTTGCTAATAATATGTAGAGGACTAAATGCCATGAAAGTAACATAATTTTTTAAATTATCTAAAATTATCTTTAAAATTATCTATACTTTTCATAGTATATTAAAAGATGGAAAAAACAAAAAAGTTACAATGTATCAATGTTATTAAATTGTACTTCTAATTTTATATCTATCATTAACATATATCAGGACAAAATGAACAATAAAACAAAGAATATCACATCCTATGATAATGCAGCCAGTCATTCAAAGAAATTATGGTATTACAATATGCTATTTAAACACAAATATCCTTATTCTTAATTCACAAGCTTAATTTTTTTCAAATCAAGGTTAATAAAACATTTAGAATGGTAAGAATAAATACTTTTATAGATTTGTTCTTTGTTTTCTCTCCTCTTATGGAGGAGTTACAATTAAGGCTGTATCAAGTTACTTCAGAGCATAAGTGAAATAATAAACGCTGTATTGTTTACATCCCCACCTAGTGGTCTTAAGTTTCTGTTCTGTATAGTGTTCAAAAATGAATACTGAAATGTGAAAAATAAAAAAAGAATTAGGAAAATTTTAAATTAACAGAAATTATACAACTAGGAGGGATATTAGATTATCCAGTATCATGCTGTTCCAACTAGGGTGTACAATGGTATGTGAGGAACTATGGTAGGACACCAGATAAACATGGAACATTTTCCTGGAGCACCAATTTTACTTAAAATGTTAAGTAATTTAAAACATTCTTGTATTAAAGCAAGCACATATTCTGTAGTAAAGTGCTTATTAAGAATATTTCAGATGGAGACACACAAGAGCTCAAACTTCTCATTATGTAGTAAAAGGACCTGATATCCAGAGCAATGAAATTTCTTGCTCAATTTCATTCACCAGACAGTGAAAGAGTAACATAAAAAATGTACTATTTTATACCCATTTCATTACAAAATACAAATCAAGTTCCTGAGCCACTAAATAATAACCCCAAATGACAAATTGCTATACACTATCTTTTCTTTGTATATAATTTCTGAGATTTTAAAATTTTAATCCCCAAAATTATTCTCTCACTTCAAATCATAGCACATTTATGACCTAAAGCTAGCTCAAAGTAGTATTCTACATTCATTTCTAAAATTTGTTTAAAATTATTCAATAATTCCCGGAGCCCGCTATGCCAAAAAAAAAAAAAATTATGCAATAAAATTGTAGTTTGGAGTGTGAGTAAGTAGTTCTGTGAATTTTAACACATGTATAGATTCATGTAACTACCACCATAATCAAGATACAGACGATTTCTATCACACTCCAAAATTCCCTCATATTATCCCTTCACAGCTAATACTTTCACAATCCTTAACCGCTGGGAACCACTCCTATATTATATCAATATATTTAACTTGTCAAGAAAATCTTTTAGATGGAATCATACAGAATGTAACCTTTCAGAATGGCTTCTTCTATCTAAAATGAGCCCTTTGAGAATCACTGAAGCTGTTTCATGTAGCAGCAGTTCATTCTTTTTATTGCTGAGTACTAGTCCATTGTATAAATGCATCATAGTATGTTTATACACTTCACGTTGAAGAACAATTGAGTTGTTTCCAGTTGTGAGTGTGGCTGTGAATAGAGCTGCCATAAATATTCATGTCTGGCTTAGGAGAATATCTTTTCTTAAATTGCAGTGCCTATAAAAATTACTTCAGCCTTGCACATGTGTGATTTTTCACAAGGTAGACCAAGAATGACTACTGGATACTTCTGGACAGTCATTGGTATTAGTTCAAAATCCAAAGTATACAAAGAAAAGGAGCATAAAGTTGAAAGAAGGATAAGGAAGAATTTAATGAGGAGGTAAGGAAGAAATGGAAGGTTAAAGCCTGTTAGGAAATCATAAGTATCTTCTTTGTCATGCATTTTATTGAGCTACTACTTCTCTTGGTTGTGTTTCCTGCACTTAGTTTATAACAAGCCTGTGCTTTTATGTCTTCATACTACTAATTGTTAGATGTCATGGTTAGATTCTGCCAAGTGTAAGTACATACTCGGAAATCATTTCATATGTTTCCAAAACATAAAAAGATTAGGTACTTCTTTTTATTAGAGAATTTTGGGTTTTACAGAATAATCGGTGTTAAAAACTATTCCCATATATTACTTCACATTAACATCCTGCATTAGTGTGATTATTTGTTACAACTGAAAAATGCACATTTTTATAAACATACTATTAACCATAGTCCAAGTTAACTCGGGGTTCGCAGCTTGTGTTATGCAATTCCATGGATTTTTTCTTAACTTTCATTCAAGTACTGTATATGCAACCTAACATTTCCCATTTTCACATTATTCAGATGAACTTTCAAATGCTTTTAAATATGTTCCCAATATTGTGCTTTTGTTACCACTATCATTACAAAACATTTGGACTGTTTCAAAAAGAAACTTGTACATTTTAAACCTTAACTCTCTATTCCCTAGCCTCACCCCACTCACTGGTAAACTATATTCTAGATTCTGGTTCTATGAGGCCGCTTACTCTAATTGTTTCAAATCAGTGATATCATATAATATTTGTCCATTTGGGTCTGGCTTATTTCACTTAACATGATGTCTTCAACGTTCATACATAAGTTACATGTTCTTATACATTCCTTTCTACAACTGAATGATATTTGATTGTACATACATACCAAATTTTATTTATCCATTCATCAATTGATAGATGCTTGGGATGCTTCCATTTTTGGCAATTGTGAATAATGCTACTATGAACATCGAAGAGAAAATATCTGTTTGAGTCCCTGCTTTCAATTCTTTTGGCAACATACCTAGAGGTGGAATTACCAGGTCATACAGTGTATTAGTCAGGGTTCTCTGGAGAAACAGAACCAACAAGACATATCTGTAAATATGAAATTTATAAAAGTGTCTCATACAACCGTGGGAATGCAAAAGTCCAAAATCCATAGGGCAGGCTGTGAAGATGGCAGCTCTGATGAAGGGTGTGGATGAACTCCACAGGAGAGGCTCCCTGGCAGGAGTGAAAAACTCTCTCTTCTACCTTAAAAGTCTTCAGCTGATTAGATTATCTTGTGGGTGGGAGACACACCTAAATTGATTACAACCTTAGTTGTAATCAGCCACAGATGCAATCAACTGATTGATGATTCAATACACCAGTCGTCTGGTTTATCAAGCAGCCATGAAATATCCTTGCAGCCACAGTCAGGCCCAGTGCTTGCCTGACCAGACAACTGGGCATCATCACTTGGCCAAGTTGACACCAGAACCTAACCATCACAGTCTACCCCTTGTCAATCTGGCAGCTATACATCATCCTAAAACATGCTTAATTTCCAAATAGAACACAATAACAGATATATGTTTTGCCTAACAATACTCAACTGTCATGTGTACAACCAGAAACAAACTACATCACACCAGCATAGGTTGCAAGTCTTTAGGTAACATTCACTCTTAAACTTCAAATCCTATGACTTAACTACTATACCGTGAACAATACAATTTACATCATATAATAAGAGGAAAACAAGGTATTTGCTTATGTACAAACACAAACATACTCATAACAAAACAGGGAGGAAATATTCATACAATCACAGCCCTCGTTTCTGTAACTGATCATGTGGTCACAGTTCATATTCATCACTTCCTTCATATTCATCACTGTCTTCACCTCTTACCCACTTCATGTTCCCTTTACCCTTAGCAAGCACTTCAGCTGGCTGTGCTTCTTTGCCAGTGGGGTGACCCAAACCTTCATTCCTGAAGTTTCTGGGCCATTTGTAGTCCTGCCTGGATTGAGTTGCTGCAGTTTTCCACTGACTTTAATCACAAGGCATGGTAGTACTAAGAGATGTCCTAGGGGCTCTCTTGTGTTCCAGGAAAACTCTACTTTACGTCCATTGAGTAGTTGCAGTCCTATTTCCACTTGATAGTCAGGGTCAGTCACCCATACAAAACAGTAATCCTCTTTCATGCCTGTTGATGCAATGATACAAGAAGCCCAAAGTGACTAGGTGGAAGTCTTAACTTCCAGCTCAACAGAATCAATATTGTGTCTCTTGGTAGGAGCCCTTCTCCTTTGGGAATTAAGACCTACAGAATAGTGGAGCTCAAGGTTTCAGGGATAGTAAGCAAAAACTTTCCTAGTAGATCGCTAGGAGTGATAGTGAGTGGTGCCACTCCCATTTCCACCCCTTGATTCCTGGACATGTGAATCCTGGCTATGGGAGAAACAGCACCATACAGTGGACACTGATTCAGAGCATACACAGACTCCAGGAGAACACTGCCCCACCCTGCAAGGTACTGCCACCTTGTAGGCACCGTAATTGGGTCTTCAAAAGGCCATTCCTCCATTCTATCAACCCAGCTGCCTCTGGATGATGGGGAACACACTAAGACCAAAGAGTTCCATGAGCATGTGCCCATTACTGCACTTCATTTGCTGTGAAGTGGTTTCCCTGATCAAAAGCAATACTATGTGGAATACCATGACAGTAGATAAAGCATTCCATAGGTCCACAGATGGTAGTTTTTGTGGAAGCATTTCATGCATGGAAGGGAAACCCATATCTGGAGTATGTGTCTACTCCAGTTAGAACAAATTGCTGCCCCCACCATAATGGAAATGGTCCAATGTAATCAAGCTGCTAGCAGGTAGCAGGCTGATCACCTCAGGGAATGGTGTCATATCAGGGACTGAGTGTGGGTCTCTGCTGCTGGCAGATTAGGCACTCAAACATTGGTCGTAGTGAGGTCAGCCTTGGTGAGTGGAAGTTCTTGTTACTGAGCCCATGACCACTTTGTTTATGAGCCCACTGGGCAATGGCAGGAGTGGCTAACAGAAGAAAATGACTTGTAGCCACAGGATAGGCCATTTAATCCACTTGATTAGTAAAACCTTCCTCTACTGAAGTCACCCTCTGGTGAGCATTCACATGGGACACAAATATATTCATATTCTTTGCCCCCTCAGAAAGGTCTATCCACATATGTCTTCCCCAGAATTCTTTGTCACTAATTTTCCAATCATGCTCCTTGCAAGTTCCCGACTATGCAGCCAAACCATTAGTAACAGCCTATGAGTAAGTATACAAATGCACTTCTGGCCAGTTCTCCTTCCAAGCAAAATGAACAACCAGGTACACTGTTCAAAGTTTAATCCACTGGGAGGAGTTCCCCTCACCACTGTCCTTTAAGGACATCCCAGAAAGAGCTTACAGTGCTGTAGCATCCACTTCCAGGTGGTTCCTGCATATACAGAACCATCTGTAAACCAGGTCTGAGTTTCCTCTTCCAGAGTCAACTGACTGTAAGGAACTCCCCAGGAGGCCATAGTTCTAGTATGGGAAAGAGAAGGTAATGTGGCAGGAGGGGGGGCGCCATGGGCATTTGGACCACTTCCTCATATAACTTACTTCTGCCTTCAGACCTGCTAGAGCCCTATCTCTTAAATATCACTTCCATTTTATGATAGAGTGCTGCTATACCCATCCAACTTTATGGTTTGGTGGGTCAGACAACATCCAGTTTATGTTAGGCAACTCAGATCTCATGTAACTTAGTGGAGCATTCAGTCTCCACTAAGGCCCAGTAACAGCTAAAAAGCTGTTTCTCCAAAGGACAGTAGTTACCTGCAATGGATGGTAAGGCTTTGCTCCAAATTCTAAGGGTCTGTGTTGTGATTCTTGTATAGGGGCCTGCCAAAGGCTCCAGACAGCATCCCTATTTGCCACTGACACTTCCAGCACTTTGGATCTGCTGGGTTAAATGGCCCAAGTGGCAGAGCAGCTTGCACAATAGCCTGGACATGTCACAGAGCCTCCTCTTGTTCTGATCTCCACTCAAAACTAGCAGCTTTTCTGGTCATCAGTAAATGGGCCAGAGTAACATACCTAAAGGAGGAATATGTTGTCTCCAAAATACTAGGTATTGCTCCTCATTTTTTGGTTGTGGAGGAACCAGATGCAACAGCATATCCTTCACCTTAGATGGGATGTCTTGAACATGTCCCACACCACTGGACAACAAGAAATTTCACTGAGGTGGAAGCCCCTGTATTTTTGTTGGATTTATCTCCCATCCACTGACACACAAATGCCTTACCAATAACTCTAGAGTAGTCACTACATTTTTCTCACCAGGTCCAATCAACATGATATCATCGACATAATGAACCAGTGTGATGTCTTGTGGGAGGGAGAAATGATCAAAGTCCCTGTGGATATGACTGTGACATAGGACTAGACAGCTGATATATCCCTGAGGTAGAACAGTGAAAGTATACTGCTGGCCTTTCCAGCTGAATGAAAATTGTTTCCTTACTAACACTACTGAGAAAAAAAGCACTTGCCAGATCAATAGCTGCATACCAGGTACCAGGTGATGTGTTTATTTGTTCAAGCAATGATACCATATCTGGAGCAGCAGGTGCAATTGAACTCACTCCCTAGTTAAGTTTACAATAATGCACTGTCACTCTGCAAGACCCATCTCTTTTCTGCATAGGTCAAATAGGAGAGTTAAATGGGGGGATTTGGTGGGGATCACCCCCCCCCCCCGCCCCACATCCTTCAAGTCCTTAAGAGTAGCACTCATCTCTGCAATCCCTCCAGGAAGCTGGTATTGCTTCTGAGTTACTATTTTGCTAGAAAGGCACAGTTCTAGTGGCTTCCACTTGGGCTTTTCTACCATAACAGCCCTTACTCCATGAGTCAGAGAACCAATGTGGGGATTCTGTCAGTTGCTGAGTATGTCAATTGCAATTATGCATGCTGCAACTGGGGGAATGACTACAGAATGGGTCCAGGGACCCACTGTGAGACAGACCTGAGCTAAATCTCCATCAATCACCTGACCTCCCTAAGTCCCTTCTCTGACTGATGGACCAGAGTGATGTTTTGGGTCTCCTGGAATTAGTGTCACTACTGAGCCAGTATCTAATAATTCTTGAAATATCTGATCATTTCCTTTTTCCCAATGCAGTCACACTAGTTAAAGGCTGTGGGTCTCCTTAGGGAAGGCTGGGAGGAAGGTTAACAGTGTAAATTTTGGACAGTGTAAAAGGGTCCTTCCCCATGGGTACCTGGCCCTCCCCTCATTCAATGGGTTCTAGGTCTGTAAACGGTCTCAAGTCTGGGAATTGATTAAGGGGCTGTAACTCTCTGTTTTTGTAATTTAAGTTAGAATTCTGTTCACTTGACCTAGAATTCTTCTGCTCATAGAGCTCAAACAAGAATTTAGTAGACCATCCATCTATTTTTCTTCTAGGTACCCCATGATTTACTAAGCAACAACACAAATATCTGTGGGTCAGATTATTTTGACTGCTGCTTTGAGTTTGCTGTTCATTATGGTAGCCATGCCCACATTGTCTAGGTGATTGTCATCAATGGCTTCTGCTAACTCTGGATCTGATCATCCCCATTCTATTTAAGGATTCCAGCTCAGTGACAGCAGTTCTCACAGTAATATCTGACCTTCAGGGAAAAGCAACTACAGAGCTCTTCAGGGATGATGGAGCCAGTATCATGAATTTATTTCTCAAGGTTCTGGTGAAAGTGGGTCCTCTGGACATTCCTGGGGTGTGTGAGCAGGTCTTCCATGATAAATCTACTCTAACATTCCACTGTCTCTAAGCCTCTGGAGACCCTCATCTATATTATACTTGAGAAGTTTTGGCATTTCGACCTCAGGTTCTGTCAGCCACCTTTTGATCCATGTTTCAGCCAACCATCCAAAGAAACTGTTAATGCCCTTTCTAACCCCTCAGGCTACAACATGGAATGCAGAATTTCTGCTTAGAGGATCCATGTCAATAAATTCAGCTTGATCCAACTTTATATTCCTTCCACCATTATCCCACATCTTTAATATCCATTCCCACACACATTCACCTGCCTTCTATATAGGTTGGAAAACTAATGCAGTTCTTTTAGCATACTTCCTATGGGTAAGACTTTGTACCTCACCTTTCAGAGCCTATCACTCCATACAGAAGACTGAGGACTATTTCCCCAGGGGAGGTGGTTACAGAGTTAGCAGGCACTGAAGGGTTAATATCATTAGGTGGAGGTTGGATTCAGAATTCTCTGAGGAGACTGGAGGCAGCGATGCTGTTTCCTCAAGGTAGGCTAGAAGTCAGGATGCTTT
This sequence comes from Myrmecophaga tridactyla, assembly GCA_004026745.1. Classification (NCBI taxonomy): domain Eukaryota; kingdom Metazoa; phylum Chordata; class Mammalia; order Pilosa; family Myrmecophagidae; genus Myrmecophaga; species Myrmecophaga tridactyla. The sequence goes on from PVIY010019829.1 coordinate 35,932, forward strand.
TTCCTAATGGCAGTCCCTTACAGGTCTATCTAGCAAAGGCTCAGTAGATTCCAGGTATCCCATCTCCCCGTCACCATTATTATCAAGCCATATATCACTATCCCATGTTTCAGGATCCCATTCTTTTCCAATCAAAGCCCTTGTAATAACAGCAGATACCTGCAAGGTTGAGATTTTAGTTTATGCTGTAAATCTGCTATTTGCACAATAAGACTTTGTATGTGGTTTTCAGAGATCTCAAGTCTGAGATCACAGGAAATAAGATTTTCTTTCAAGGCACACATGAAACTTTTACATCATTCATATGGCACTTAAGGTGCAAATTTGAATTCTTTAGCTCATCCCTTTCCCTCATCACTGTAACCAGTGTATCTAAACAACGACCAGCCAACATCATTATGCCTCTTAATCCACATAAAACTCTATAAAGCTGTCATAAACATCCTCACACAGTTCCTCGCCTCGTATAAGCATACAATTAGCAGATCTAATGGTGATATTTTGACTACCTCTTTTGCCAGGTCATATCATGGACTATCACTGCCATCTTGATTGTTAGAAACAAAGTTATTAACGCCTCTGAGTCTAGTTAGAGTAGAAAGCCAACTGTAAAAAACCATTTTTAAGATTCTGACTTTCAAGAATCACTCCCAGTTCCAAGTTGTGCTAGTCAGGGTTTTCTACAGAAACAGAACCAACAGGAGAGATCTGTAAATATAAGATTTATAAAGGTGTCTCATGCAATCGTGAGAATGGAAGATTTCAAAATCCATAGGGTAGGCTGTGAAGCTGACAACTCCAATGAAAGTTCTGGATGAACTACACAGGAGAGATTTGCTGGTTGAAGAGGCAGTGAAAGAGTCTCTTCTTCCTAAAAACTCCTTCAACTGAAAGGATTATCCTGTTGTAGGAGACATGCCTTAGTTGACTACAGTTGTAATCGGCCACAGATGCAATCAACTGACTAATGATTTAATAACCAGTCTTCCAGGTTATCAACCTGCCACAAAATATCCTTGCTGCAATGGCCAGGTCAGTGACTGCCTGACCAGACAACTGGGCATCATCACTTGGCCAAGTTGACACCAGAACCTAACCATCACAAGTAGTATGAGTCCTCCAAATTCATTATTTTTTTCTAGATGGATAAAGCTATGGGTTTCCTTACCCTTCTCTCTATATATATATGATAACTGACATTTCCATTTTTTAAAAGAAGGTTGTTGGGATTTTCTTTGGGATTCTTTGAAATAGTAAATCACTTTAGGTATCCTATTCTGTTCCAGTTGAGTTGGCTTGACTGTGTCATCCAAGATCAGTTGTCTGTAAATGAAAGGGTCTATTTTTGAACATTCAATTCCATTCATCAGTATATCTATATCCAAAAGAATGAAAGAGGACCCATATCTCACACTTAATACAAAAATGAACTCAAAATGGATCAAAGACCTAAACATTAGAGCTAAGACCATAAAACTTTTGGGAGAAAATGTAGGGAAGTATCTTATAGATCTGCGATAGGAGGTGGTTTCCTAGACCTTACACCCAAAGCATGAGCAGTGAAAAACAGAAATAGATAAACGGGATCTCTCAAAATTAAACACTTTTGTGTATTAAAAAAACTTTTTCAGGAATGTAAAAAGGCAGCCTATGCAATGGGAGACAATATTTGGAAAGCACATATCAGATAAGGGTTTAATACCCAGAAAATATAAAGAGATTCTACAACTTTACAATGAAGAGATAAACAATGCAATTAAAAAAATGGGCAAAAGAAATGGACAGACACTTCTCTGAAGGGAAAACATAAATGGCTGAAAAACATACAAAAAAGAAGAAAAGAACAAAGATAAAAGGAAAGAAAAAAGAAAAAGAACAAGAAAAAACATATGAAAAGATGCTCAACTTCACTGGCTATTAGGGAAATGCAAATCAAAACCACAATGAGATATCATCTTACACATACTAGAATGGCCATTATAAAAAAGAAAACTATAGGTACTGGAGGTGTTGTGGAGAAAGAAGAACACTTAAGACACTGTTGGTGGTAATGCAGAATGATGTAACTGCTCTGGAGGGCAGACTGGCGTTCCTCAGGAAGCAAAGTATAGAACTGCCATATGATCCAGCAATTCCATTACTAGGTATTTTCATAGAAACTTAAGGACATGAACAGACATTTACACACCAATGTTCACAGTGGCATTATTCACAATTGCTAGGAGTTGGAAACAGCCCAAATGTCCATCAATGGACAAGTGGCTAAACTGTGGAATATATATATATGATGGAACATTATGCAGCGGCAAGTAAGAATAAAGTCGTGAAGCGTATAACAATGTAGATGAACCTTGAGGACATTATGTTGAGTGAAATTAGCCAGAAACAAAAGAAAAATACCTTATGGTCTCACTAATATGAACTAACATTAATCAGTAAATATTCAGAGTTAATTACATTTACAGAGTTAATGTAATGAGAACACAGGTTATCAGGAGATAGAAAGAGCATAGAGATTGGGCATTTGGTGCTGAAAGAGTACAGAATGTTCAACAGGACTGACTATAAAGATCCAGAAATGGATAACACAACACTACCTGATGGTAACACAATATTGTAAGTACACAGAATGAAGCTGAGTGTGAGTATGGTTAAAGGAGGAATGCTGGGTGTATGTATGACACCAGAGGGAAAGACAGAAGATAAAGACTTGGACTTTATAACTTAGCGATGCCTAGAGTGGACAATGATAGTGATTAAATGTAAAAATATAAGAATGTATTTGCATGAGGGAGGACAAATGAATCTCAGTATTGCAAGGTGTTGAAAATGGAATAATATATAGGGGAAAAAAACAATCCATGCACATAAGGGTATAGAGTTAAGAGTAACATTGTAATACACTTCCATTGAATATAACAAAGACAATATGCCAAAGCTAAATGTCAATAAGAAAGGCATGTAAAGGAGGTAAGGGAATTTTCTGTGGAAGAAATAGAATAGAAATGTCCTCATATAAATTGTGGTGGTGAATTCATGCTATATGATTATACTGTGAACCATTTATTTTTTTACTTAGGTTGGATTGTATGGTGTGCAAATAAAACTGTTTAAAAATGAAAAAGAAATCACTTTGGGTAGAACTGACATCTTAATGATACTTAGTCTTCCAATCTGTGAACATGGAATATCCTTCCATTTATTTAGGACATCCTTGATTTCTGTTAGTCATGTTTTGTAGTTATCTGCAAAAAAAATTTTTTCTGCAAAATCACACCGCTGAATTCATTTATTAGCTCTAATAGTTTTGTTGTGGATTTTCCAGGACTTTGTGCTTACAGGATCATCTGTATGGTAGTTAGATTCAGTTGTCAACTTGGCCAGGTGAAGGTGCCTAGTTTTATTGCTGTGGACATGAGCCAATGGCAGGTGAACCTCATTGTTGCTGATTACATCTGTAGTTGGCTAGGAGGCGTGCCTGCTGCAATGAGTGATGTTTGATTTAATTGGCTGCTGCTTAAATGAGAGTGCTCCACATACCACAGAAAAAGCAGCTCAGCATACCTCATCTCAGCACTCGCAGCTCAGCCCAGGCCTTTGGAGATGCAGAAAGAAATCACTCCGGGGAAAGTTGTTGGAACCCAGAGACCTGGAGAGAAGGCCAGCAGAGATCGTCCTGTGCCTTTCCACATAAGAAAGAACCTCAGTTGAAAATTAGCTGCCTTTCCTCTTTAGAAATAATGAAATAAATCCCCTTTTATTAAAAGCTAATCTGTCTCTGGTGTGTTGCATTCTGGCACCTAGTGAACTAGAACAATCTGCATATACGGAAAGTTTTACTTCTTCCTTTATAATTTGGATGTCTTTTATTTCTTTTTCTTACTTAACTGCTACAGCTAGAACTTCCAGTACAATGCTGAAAAACAGTGATGACAGTGGGAATCCATGCCTTGTGCCTGATCTTAGAGAGAATGCTTTGTCTTTCACCTTAAATATGATGTTGGCTATGGGTTTTTCATATATGCCCTTTATTGTATTGATGAAATTTCCTACTATTCTAAGTTTTTCCAAGTATTTTTTTTAAGAAGGGGTACTGGATTTTGCCAAATGACTTTTTGCATCAATTGAGATAATCATGTGTTTCTTTTCCCCTTCACTATGTCAATGTAGCATATTACATTCATTGTTTTTCTTATGTTGAATTACCCTTGCATACTAGGGATAAATACCACCTGATCAAGGTTATAATTCTTTCAATGTGTTTTTGGATTAAGTTTGCTTGTATTTTTTGAGGTTTTTGCATCTATGTTCATAAGAGATACTAAACTGTAATTTTCTTTACTTGTGGTACACTTATCTGGCTTTTGGATGAGGGTGATGTTGGCCTCATTGAGTGAATTAGGGTATGTTCATTCCTCTTCAATTTCTTGTAATAATTTGAACAGAATCCATGTTAATTTTTCTTGGAATGTTTGGTAGAATTCAGCTGTAAAGCCATTGGGTCCTGGACTTTACTTTGTTGATAGGTTTTCATTTGGATTCAATCTCTCTACTAGTTATTGGTTCTGTTAGATTTTCCATTTTTCTTGACTTAGTGTAGCTAGATTGTGTATTTTAAGTATTAGTCCTATTAATCTAGGTTATCTAATTTATTTGCATGCAGTTGTTCACAGTATCCTCTTATTGTTCTTTTATTTCAGTGGGGTTGGTAGTAATGCTTCCTTTTTCATTTCTGAATTTAGTTATTTGTGTCCTCTCTTTCTCTTTGTCAGTCTCACCAAAGATTTGTCAATTTCAGTGATCTTTTTAAGGAATCAACTTTTGGCTTTTTGATTTTCTCTCTCTTTTTAAATTATCTATTTCATTTATCTCTGCTCCAATTTTACTCTTTCTTTCCTTCTCCTTACTTTCAGTTTAGATTGCTCTTCTTTTTCTAGTACTTTCAGTTTTGAGGCTAGATCTCTGATTTGAGATCTTTTTTAATGTAAGCATTTAGAGCTATACATTTCCCTCTTAGCACTTCCTTTGCTGAGCCTGATAACTTTGGGTATTTCTAATTTTCATTTGCCTCAAGATATTTCCTAATTTCCCTTATAAGTTCCTCTTTAACCCATTGGTTGTTTGTGTTTAATATCTATTTTTTAATAAATTTCCATTTCTCCCTCTTTTATTGATTTCTAGCTCATTGTGTTTGGAAAAGTTACAGCGTACGATTGCAATATTTTTAATTTATTGAGATTTGTTTATGACTTAAGAAATGGTCTATCCTGGAAAATGATCCACAAGCATTCAAAAAGAGTATGTACTCTCTCTTGGGTGAAGTTTTCCATATATGTCTGTTAAATCTGGTGGTTTAGTATATAGTTCATGTCTCATATTTTCTGACTGATCACCTATATAGATGTTCTATTTTTTATTCAATGTGATGACTACACATTCAATACTATTAATGTAGAACCTTCAATTTCTTCCTTTAAATCTATCAGTATTTGATTTATATCCCTGGGGTCTCTGCTTTTAGCTGCATATAAGTTTATATTTGTTACATCTTCTAGTAGAATTGACCCTTTTTCAGTATGTATGATCATCTTTGTCCATCATAACTTTGTTTGACGAAAAGTCAAATTTTCTCTGATATCAGTATTTTGGTTATTATTTACATGGTATACTTTTTCATTCTTTCACTTAAGTCTTTGAATTTAAGATAAGTCTCCTGAAATATAGTTGGGTCATGCTTTTTTGACCTATTTTGCCAATCTCTGTCTTTTGTCTTAACAGTTTAATCCATTTACATATAAAGTCACCACTGATGATTCAGGATTTTCTTTTCTCATTTTTCTATCAGTCTTTGAAAGTCTTATGCATTTTGTCTCTCAATTCTTCTATTTATGCTAACTTTTAGATTTATTTGATTTTTTCGGTTTTGCCACATAGAGTGCCTGTTCATTTCTATCTAGGTATATTTTCAACAATCCTAAACAGGATAAACACAATAGATCAATACTGTGGCATATTACAATCAAACTGTCAAATGCCAAAGAGAAAGAGAGAAATCTGAAAGCTGCAAGAGGGAAGCAATGTGTCACATATGAGGGAATCTCAATAAGATTAAGTTTCAATTTCTCATCAGAAACTATGGAGGCAAGAAGGCAGTGAGATGACATATTTAAAGTTCTGAAAGCAAAAAACTGTCAACCAAGAATTCTATATCCAGCCATATCTGTCTTCCCAAATTAAGAAGAGATTAAGACATTACCAGATAAAAGCTGAAGGACTTCATCACTACTAAATTGGCTCTATGAGAGATGCTAAGACAGATGGTAAAGTTTAAAGGAAAGAACATTAGACATCAGATCAAAGTTTTATGAAGAATTGAAGATACCCAGTGAGGGGAATGACCTGAGCAAATACAAACACCAATACTATTGTATTTTTTCATTCTTAACTCCACTTTTTATTTTCTACAGGCTCTAAAGGGCAAATTCATAAAACATAATGAGAAATCAGTGGTTTGGGACACACATAAACATGTAAATTGTGACAAGAACTACATAAAGCAGGGGAGATAGGGGACTATGGAAACAATTTTTATATACTGTTGAAGCTTAGTTGATATCAAAGCAAACAAGATTATAACAGATTTAGGAATTTAAATTTAAGCCCGTGGTAACTACAAAGAAAATACACAAATTCACAGAGCCGGAAATTAGAGTACAGTGTGCCAGGAGTGGGAGCAGGGGGAATAGGGAGTTAATGAATAATGGGTGTAGGGTTTTATTTTGGCGAGCTGGAAAGTGTTAGTAGTGGAAGGTGGTGCGCATGTCACAACATTCTGAATGTGATTAATTCCATTGAATGGTAAGCTTGGGAATGGTTCAGATGATAAAGTTTCTTTTACACATATGTTCCCACAGTTCAAAAAAAAAAAAAACGGCAACTAAAGAGACAGTGACAAATGTAATACATGACCTTGGATAGAATCTAGCAAGGGAGGAGAAAAGGCACAAAGGTACATCATTGGGACATATGGAAAAATGGAATACAGACTGTATCAAATAATTCTTGAACTTGATAAATGCACTTAAAGTGGTTACATAAGTAAATACCCATTTCCTTAGTAAATGTACATGGCTAATTAAGTGTTTTTGGAGCATGATGTATACAATCTACACTCAAGTGTTCAGAAAACGGAATTATACTGGGGGTGGAGGAGAGAGGTAGAAAGGAAGCAAATCATATGGAAAATGTGGCAAAATGTTAAAATTGGTAGATCTGAGTATCAGGGGAGTTAAGGGCAAGGTGGAGTTCTCTTTAAGGGATTTGTATTATTTTTATAATTGCCCTATAAGTTTGAAAGTATTTCAAGATAAAAAGCCAAAAATAAATACATAAACACATTGTGAAAAAAACACAACACTTTTTAGTAGTTCTTCCTATAGACCTCCCTTGCTAAAGTCTTCCTTTTTAATTTTCTTATGGGGTTTTGGCTTAATGAATAAGAATTCTGCATGGATCTCCCCAGGTAACATTATTATTTATAATAGTTGCCTTCTGAGTCAATATTATACTTTTGACAAATGTATAGGCTCTCATGAACTCTTCAAGACATCAAACAGCATCTGTAATTTTGTTTCTGAGGGAAAATATGTTCTAAACTAAACATTATTTTTAAAAATTCAATTTTTTCAGGATATATTCACATACCATATAATCACCCAAAGTGTGCAATCAATGGTTCACAGTATCATCATATAGTTGGACATCCATCAACACAATCAAGTTTTGAACACTTTCATTACTCCAAAAATACATTTAAGAATAAAAATAAAAATGAAAAAAGAACACCCACAAACAGCCCATTGCCCCTGTTCCCCCCTATTATTCACTTATTTATTGTCCTTATTTAAAAAAAAAAAACTGTCCATACACTGGATAAGGGGAGAGTCAGCCACAAGGTTTTCACAATCACATGGTCACAATGTAAAAGCTGTATAGTTATACAATTGTCTTCAAGGCTACTAGAACACACTTCAACTGTTTTTGATATTTCCTTCTAGCAATTCTAATACACTAAAAACTAAAAAGGGATATCTATATAATGCATAAGAATAACTTCCAGAATGACCATTCAACTGTTTTTGAAATCTCGGCCACTGAAACTTTATTTTGTTTTTTTCTCTTCCCCCTTTTGGTTAAGAAGCTGTCTCAGCCCCATGATGCTTGGTCCAGGCTCATCTCGGGAAGTCATCTCCCATGTTATCAAGGAGATTTACACCTTTGGGAATCATGCCTCACGTTGGGGGAGGGCATTGAGTTTACTGGGAAGTTGGCCCTCTTATTGAGTTTACCCCTCTTACTGACATTTAGCTTTGGTATATTTTCTTTGTTACATTTATTGGAAGCATATTACAGTGTTACTGTTAACTATAGGTTCTAGTTGGTATTGATTGTATTTTTTCCATATACCATCCCATTTGCAATGCCTTGCACTGTCAACATTCATTTGTTCTCCCTCATGTAAAAACATTCTTATATTTGTACATTTAATCACTATCATTAACCACTCTCAGTTTCGCCAAGTTACAGAGTCCCAGTCTTTCTCGTCTATCTTTCCTTCTGGTGTCATACATGACCCTAGCCTTCCTCTTTCAACCACACTCACACTCAGCTTTGTTTAGTGTCCTTACAATATTTTCCTACCCTCAGACAGTATTGTGCTATCCATTTCTAGATCTTTACAATTAATCCTGTTGAACATTCTGTACTTCTCCAGCATCAAATTCCCTATCTCTACATTATTTCTAACTTCTGAAAACCTGTGTTCTCAACTTCAACTCTCAAAGCTTGCTCATTAATGTTAGTTCATATTAGTAAGATGATACAGTATTGGTTCTTTTATTTCTGGCTAATTTTTACTCAACCTAATGTTCTCAAGGTTCATTCATGTTGTTGCATGCGTCATGATTTTCTAATATGCCTTTTTTTCTCCTACTTTTTATCCTTACTTACAGTTTTCATTTTGACACTCTTCTCCAGACTTCTCTCTTCTGTCTTTTCCAATCTGCCTGACGTGCTCTCTTCAGTTCTTTGTGTAGAGCAGATCTTTTGTTTAGAAACTCTCTGAGCATCTGTCTGAAAGTATTTTAAACTCTTCATCATTTTTTATAAACTTTTTTATTAATTAAAAAACTTAACAAAAGAACATTAAGATATCATTCCATTCTACATATACAATCAGTAATTCTTAATATTATCACATAGTTGCATATTCATCATTTCTTAGAACATTTGCATCAATTTAGAAAAAGAAATAAAGACATCAGAAAAAGAAATAAAATGATAATAGAGAAAAAAAGATTATACATACCATACCCCTTACCCCTTGCTTTCATTTATCACTAGCATTTCAAAC